>JAVTVY010053187.1:0-25333 GCA_036873755.1 Hanleya hanleyi | reverse complement strand
ATGAAAACCCCAAGGGGCTTGTTTTATCCCAGTATACAGGGTTCTAAAATATCGATTTAATTCCGGTGAAGTTTAATAAATAGACTTTGTTCACCAAAGAAAATATATATATATAAAAACACATAACGACAAATTAACACAAACATACATGTATATTGTGGCACACAGTATCCAGGGATACTGTATCCCAGGTTGATTTAAAGTTCCAGTTTCCACGAGATACTCACAACTGATACAAAACATTAAGTCAATTACAATAGGAAGGTTCCGCACAATAAATAAGTTTTAATCCGCGACTTGAATAGCGAAGCGGAAGTACAAGATTTCAGCGGAGATGGCAGTTTGTTCCAGATCCGAGGACCCTTTATTTTCGTGCTATAAAACGATAAGTCGGAAAAATAGAATTGCCGATAAAGATTGATATGTGACTGCCTGGTCGGATAACGATGTATAGATGATAATTTACTGAAATATGCGAGAAAGGCCTGTGGCAATAAATCTTGATGATTAAAAAATTTATCAACAAATAAAAGGACTAAATAATTATTTATTTCTTGTACTGACAGTATATTCAATTGACTAAAGAGTGGTCTAGTGTGTTCATATTTTCCCGAAAACGTAATCAATCTAACAGCTCTTTTTTGTAATATCACTAGAGGCCTGAGATGGGTTGCATAAGTATTACCCCACACAATATTACAATATGATAAGTAGGGATATATCAGAGAGTAGTAAAGTATATATAGAGTTTTTTTATTCAAACAGTCTCTAACATGATGAATAATTCCAATATTTCTACTTATTTTTTTGGTTAATTCCTGAATATGTGTTGTCCAATTAAGTTTATCATTAAAATAAACACCGAGAAATTTGATATTGTTGACTTGCTCAATTACATCACCAGATATAATGAGCTTGGGTATTTGATAAAATTTATCTCGTTTAGAGGGTTTTATGAAAATGAATTTTGTTTTCTTAATGTTAAGAGATAACTTATTACATGAGAACCAGTTATGAAGTTTATTAAGCTCATGTGACATGATGTCCATAAGCAGATTTGGATCATCATTGGAGAGTGTAGCAGATGTATCATCGGCAAAAAGGATAACTTGCAACACTGAACTAACAGCAACTATATCATTGATATATAGGAGGAATAAAATAGGGCCAAGGATTGAGCCTTGTGGAACACCACAAGATACTGATTTAAATGATGATAAAGTGCTATTATATTGCGTACACTGAGTACGGGTGGATAAATAACTGCGAAACCATTCATTTGCAGTTCCCCGAAAGCCATAATGATCTAATTTTTGTAGTAAGATGTCATGATTAACGGTATCAAAAGCTTTTGATAGATCTAAAAACGTTGTGATGCTGTACTTTTTATCTTCTCTTGCGGCGACCAGTTTATCATGCAAAGATAGAACGGCTAAGAAAGTGGAATGGTTAGCACGAAACCCAAACTGGTTTGAACAGATTATAGAATACTTATCCAAGTAAGTGATCATTCTTTTAATTACAAGTTTTTCCAATATCTTACTGAAACAAGGTAGTACGGAAATTGGTCGATAGTTTTCGAATAGATTACTCTCTCCATCTTTGAATAGTGGAGTAATTTTGGCCCTTTTTAGAGGATCGGGTACAGTACCCAATTTGAACGACAAATTAATAATGTGGCTTAACGGCGAGCAAAGCAGATTTGGCACTGTTTTTATCAGAGACATACGAACACCATCAAATCCTGGTGCACTACTTTTAAGGCTTGCGATCACCTCTGTAATTTCGGTCGGTGCACAAGGACCCAATTGAAATTCCTGCTGGTATTGACCAGTCAAAAAATCCTTGAAAGTACTAGTCGACGATGGAATTTTCGCAGCTAATTTGGCAGCTACAGAACTAAAATAATCATTGAAACCATCTGCTATAACATTAGGGTCAGAAACTTCATTTTGATTAACACTAAAAACACTGGGAAGTTGGATATTTTTCTTACGATGTAAAAGTTCATTCAAAACTTTCCAGGTGCCTTTGATATCATTATTACATTGATTGAATTTAGCTTCGTAATATTTTTTCTTTGCAAGCCGTAATGTATGAGTTAGTGTGTTTCTATAGCGCTTGTATTGTTCGGTAACGTTGGGATCTTTGTTTTTTGAATGTAATCTGTACAGGCGATTCTTTTCACGTATAGAAAAGAGAATATTAGGGGTTATCCAGGGTTTTATGATTTTTGACTTAGGAGAGGTCGACGATACTAGGGGGAAACATTCGTTGTAAACGGAGAGAAACTCACTGGAAAATATTTCATATGCTTCGTTAACATTACTAGTTTCACTTATTACGTTATTCCAATCCATATTGTTAAGTTTTTCTTCGAAAATTTGTTTCTGCTGTGCAGACATTATCCTGTAATTGAAAGAATGATCAGTGTGTGATTTCAGGGTGTTCGTCTTGTTGATGTGAAATACAGGGAAATGATCAGTGATATCCGAAAGAAGAATACCGGACAGGAGACAGTTTTCATGGAAATTTTGAAATACATTATCAATCAGTGTGGCAGAATGTGATTTAACTCTAGTAGGTTTTGTAATCTTAGGAAAAAAATAATGAGACTTCATAATTTCCAAGAACTGTTTCGACGGACCGTGGATTTCAGTCTTAAATAAATCAATATTGAAATCACCAATGATGATACATTTTTTCTTCTCGGGTTTAAGGGTATTCATCATGGATTGGACTTTCTCATTAAATATGTCGACATTTTTATTAGGGGGTCGATAGATAATTCCGACTGTATATATCTCATCACTATCTTGTATATTAACAAAGAGTGATTCATATTCACCATCATCCTGTAGATAAGACAAATCTTCACGGACAGTACATTTAGATATGTTGTCTCTAACATACAATACTAATCCACCACCCTTTCTCTTAGATCTAGAGGAAATGAACGGAGTATATCCGGGTATATCAAAAAGCTTTTCTGTTTTCGGATCTAACCAACTCTCTGAGATCCCAATGACGGAGAATTTAAAATTTAGATTACAACAGGTGCCCAATATTTCCGAAAAATGTTTCTTCAAACTTCTAGCATTAAAGTGTATAACGGAGAAAGACTGGTTTTCATTGATATCATTGCTATTGATATAATCCGAGAAACTATCTTCGATAAAGTACTTCGACTGGTGCGTACTAAGGTCATTCCAATGTGATACCTCGTATGGGTTATCATCGGTAATGTATGCGTCCGTATCCATGTTATTTAATTCAAGTGGGTTGAAACACATGTCTTCAAACCCCGCCAATAAAGAGTCCGCAGCAAGATCAGATTCAGCAGCATTATCAGATGCAGAGCAATCATGAAATGCAGTATCATCTACATTTTGGAAAGGTAACTGAGATAACAGATCTAAAGGAACACCATCTCGATTATTATCGTTATTCACGGTACAGAGTGAGAGAAACTAAAAATTGATTGGATTTGTAACATATGGAATATCTCGTGGAACTTGATTTTACAATAAATAATAAAGCATAAAAGAAAATAAAAATAAGCATTAGCCGTGTTTAAACCAATGTATATACACAGAAAGATGTAAATGGTGAGCTCTCAGACAGGCATGTAACATTCATAATTTAGCAAAATATCTAAATTTTGTTGCACCAGCTTCCGTGTTTTCTACAGTGATTTAATCATACTTATCGATTGGTGGAGCAAGAATCCATATATCTATGGAAGCGAACAAGAATTAAGTCAATAATAGATTTTTGTACATGATTTGAATGACAATAGTGCAATACGACTGGGGACCAGATATGTGAAAATACTTCAGAATTATCCACGAAAACTCGGCAATTTACGCACATGTATTCTATGCATACGGACAAGCACATTTTGTAAGGAAAATGTCATGATTACACGAGTTATTGTTGAATCAAATATAAAAGAATAAAGTGCTGAATTGAAAATTTGACTCTCTCAACTAGCTTTTTGGAATACAAAAGCGTACAATTTCAGACAGTATAAAGACCAAAAAGAGAATGATATGATCAGAGAGAAAAGCGATGGGGGCTACGGAAAGAGGTATAAGCTAAAAAATACATGTATCTTTCCGATGCACAGAAATCATCGAGTTAGGTATAAAGGAAACCAACCATATCTAAATCGATCCCATATTTAAAGTAACATCAAAATTGCCATGCATTATAGATTTCCAGGCTGACATGTGATTAATTGTATACGCTTTGGTTTAGTCAGTCGGGTAATTATTAAAAAAATACTAATAATAATAGTAGTGTCTTTTCGTTGCAACCATGTATTATGTCAATAAATAATGTTCCCCATCAATTTCTATTGTCCAATGCTATATATCCCATGGCATTCCATTTCAAGTTTATTTAATTATTTAAGGTCCGGTCCTCCATGTAAAACTACGTGTATTTACTGGGTTGTTCATTGCAGATTTTATGTTGGTGTTAAACGAAGAATTTCTTAGCTTCCCAATAACACCAGATTGACAGATTATATCGAGCAAATATGAAATATTTGCAGACGAGGTAATGCATTGTTGATCAACTTTACTACATTGATCACGTTCGATTAAGACGATGTAGTCAAACCGTAATATCAATCCAATCAGTACACAGGTAAGTGAATTATCCTGATTATGTTGTTTTCAGGTACGGAACAAGAGCACAACTGCTTGGAGAGTAAGGGTTGAAAGTAGTTACAGAAATGCTTATTTCGTTTATCCTGCGATCATTTTGGCTTTAGGGCAATGAATGGAGGCTCGCGAAGATAAACTAGCTTCTGCTTTGCCTGTTGATCTGGTGGCAACTGTCGAAGTTTAGTTGCCAGTTCGTAACGCCTCTGTGCCAGGACAAGGGGAAGATCAGGGACGGCACTGTATCCAGAACCCCTGGATAGTTTTCTTGCTGCGTTAAGAATGAGATCCCGATCATCGAGTTGAACAAAACGTACATGTATGTTTTTTTACCCTCCGGACCCCCAGAGAGCCGATGAACGGCCTGAAATAGCATGGAGTCCGAAATTTCACGGCTTACCTTCAATTTCTCGACAAAAGAGTCGCGAATTACCTTGTCGGTTTCCTTTACAGGTTCCATAGAATTCCCGGCAAGTCCTTTCACAGTGAGATTCCATTTTCTCCCCCACAAATCCAGTTTTAATCTCTCATTCCGTTCATGTTCAAGTTCTGCCCGAAGTTTTGGTATGTCATTTTCCTGAATTTCGGCAATGTCCTGGGACAGCGATTCAACAGAGTCCTCAACAGTATTGACCCTCTTTCTGATAGCGGACACATTGGACTTCACACTTTCCAGCTCAAGGCCAAAACTTGCATGAAGTTTAGCAAAACACTTGCTGATATCACTCAGATCCTGGACTTTATACATATTTTCCAGACGTGCAATTTCCGGCCGAATCGTTTCATCAGATTCTGAAACCTGCATGGCCGATAAACTGGTACTTGAAGCGTTTTCTTCACCCTCATTCATGGTGTCTAAATCTCGCTTTCTTGAGGACATGAGATAAAATAAACACCAGTGATTCTTTCTCTGGGCCGAAGTATTATCTTTCCAAAAGAAATTTGAAACGGATGGCTGTTCTATAGCTCGATAATGACGGATATATTCAGAGAGCTCACACACACACCCGTCTAGCTTGCCACCATTACCGTCAGACAAGCTTATATTGTCTACAAGTAGACAAACCCGATTTACTAGATCCTATGTAAATATAGATCAATTATATGTCCCATTCTCACGAACAGATTTTTATAAGAGAGCCTTCTCTGTCTCGGGCCCAGTGGCGTGGAATTTTCTGCCATCCCGTGTCAGAAACAGCTCATCTTTGGCTGTGTTTAAACACGAATGTTTTAAATACATTTACGAGGATGTTTTTACCAAATCATGATCCTTATTGTGTTAGAATGTGAGCTCTATTTTTTTTTTATACCCTATACACTGTTTGTTATTTATGATTGTTATAGCACTCGGCTCCCAGGAAGAGCATCGATAGATGATGGCTGACCGAGTTTTTATAAATAAAGCTTCTATTCTATTCTATTCTATAGGCTACGAGTCGTATCATACAAACCAGCGTTGAAAATAGCCTATATATGTCTACTACCAATGTTAATGTATACGCGGAATACCTAAATAGACGGTTTGTGACCTAGGGGAGCCCCTAGTGGACCGATTGGGTCGAGTGAGGTATCAAAGTGAAGCCTTCGTGAAGGGGCATCTGACGGGCTGGGTGTGGGGTTGAAATATCGGCATTCTGCGCATGAGCAGACTGGCCGTATTATGAAAATAGCCGTTTTGGAGCTAGGGGAGCCCCTAGAGGTCCGATTGCATCGAGTGAGGTATCATTGTAAAGCATACGCGAGGGAGCATCCAGCGCGATGGGTGAAACGTGAAAGTGACGTCATTCTACGCATGCGCAGTAGACAAAGGGTATGGAAATAGGGTTTTTGGGGTCTAGAGGGGCTACTATTCGTCCGATTGTGTCGAGTGAGGTATCAATGTGAAGCCTACGTGAGAGAGCATCCGACTGGATGGGTGTAATGTGGAACTGACGTCATGCTGCGCATGCGCAGTAGACAAAGGGTATGGAAATAGACGTTTTGGGGCCGAGGTGGACCACTAGTGGTCCGATGGAGTCGAGTGAGGTATCAATGTGAAGCCTACGTGAGGGAGCATGCACCTGGACTAGGGTGTTGTTTGTTGTCAACGTTCTGCGCATGCGCAGACAGGGAATTGTGGGAAAATGGTATGGAAATAGACGTTTTGGGATCTAGGCGGACCACTAGTGGTCCGATTCGATCAAGTGAGGTATCATTGTAAAGCATATACGAGGGAGCATCCGGGGTAAGGGGTTTGACGTGGAACTGACGTCATGCTGCGCATGCGCAGTAGAGAAAGGATATGAACATAGCCGTTTTGGGGTCTAGAGGGGTCCCTAGTGGGCCTATGGTGTCGAGTGAGGTATCAAAGTAAAGCATTCGTGAAGGGGCATCTGATGGGCTGGGTGTGGGGTTGAAATATCGGCATTCTGCGCATGCGCAGACTGGCCGTATTATGGAAATAGCCGTTTCGGTGTCTAGGTGGGCCACCGGTGGGCCGATTGCATCAAGTGAGGTATCATTGTAAAGCATACGCGAGGGAGCTTCCAGCGGAATGGGTGAAACGTGAAAGTGACGTCATTCTGCGCATGCACAGTAGACAAAGGGTATGGAAATAGGGTTTTTGTGGTCTAGAGGGGCCACTATTCGTCCGATTGTGTCGAGTGAGGTATCATTGTAAAGCATACGTGAGGGAGCATCCGAAGTAAGGGGTGACACGTGAAAGTGACGTCATTCTGCGCATGCGCAGTAGACAAAGGGTATGGAAATAGGGTTTTTGTGGTCTAGAGGGGCCACTATTCGTCCGATTGTGTCGAGTGAGGTATCAATGTAAAGCAGTCATGAAGGAGCATACACCTGGACTAGTGTGTTGTTTGTTTTCAACATGGTGCGCATGCGCAGTCTGGCCGTATTATGGACATAGCCGTTTTGGGGTCCAGGTGAGCCCCTAATGAACCGATGATGTCGTATGAGGTCTTATTTTGAAGCGCTCGTGAAGGAGCATCCCACTGGGCTACTGGTTCGTCCGTGTTCAGTGGTCTGCGCATGCGCAGTCTGGCCGTAGTATAGAAAACAGGCATTTTGGGTGCTATGTGGGTGTATGTTTGGGATAGAGATGGACCGCTATGGGTTCGAATGGGTCGTGGAAGGTGTCAAAGTGAAGCTTGTGTGGGGTAGAGTCAGAATGGCGTGTTTTTAGTGCAAGTCGCGTCAATCTGCGCATGTAGTAAGTAAAGTGGCCATTTTGGGGGTGCGTGGAGGGGTGTTTGGGGTAGAGAGGGCTCATCCTTGGTCCGAATGCGTCCTGGGAGGTGTCATATTGTAGCTCTCGGGGTGTACATTCCGATTGGCGGGATGTTCGCTTCATCTGTGACGTCATCGGTGACGTCATCGGTACGAGTAGTAGCGAAAGTGGACATTTTGGTGCAGTGAAGGAAGGTATTTGGTGTAGAGAGGGACCATCCTTGGTCCCAATGCGTCGTGTGAGGTGTCATCTTGTAGCTCTCTTGGTCAACGCCTCAACGCTCTGGTGAATTAGCCCAAAAGCTCTGATTCTCATGGAATTATCATTAATGAAGGGACGTCATTCTGCGCATGCGCAGTAGACAAAGTCTATGCAAATAGACGTTTTGTGGCCCAGAGGGCCCACTATTCCTTCGATTGGGTCGAGCGAGGTATCAGTGTAAAGCATACGTGAGGGAGCATCCGAAGTCAGGGGTGAAACGTGGAACTGACGTCATTCTGCGCATGCGCAATAGACGAAGTGTATGGCAATAGACGTTTTGGGGTCTAGGTGGACCACTAGTGGTCCGATGGAGTCGAATGAGGTATCAATGCAATGCATACATGGAGGAGCATGCGCCAGGTTTAGTGTGTTGTTTGAATTCAACGTTCTGCGCATGCGCAGAAAGGGATTTGTGAGAAAATGGAGACACTGTAGTATTTACTACATCAGTCTGGCCGTAGTATAGAAAACAGGCATTTTGTGGATTGGTGAAGGTTTGTTGAGTGATTGAGGGATCATCCCTAGTCGAATGGACCGTGTGAGATATCAGTGTGTAGCTCTCGTGGGTCAGACTGGCTTGCTTTTACACACACATACCTGTACACACACATACCTGGTGCATCCTGTACCCTATAATCCGTAGGGCATAGGGTACCCCAGGGTGCGGGTGCACCAGGTATGTGTGTGTACACCTGCGTACGATGACCTCACTTCGGAGCGGCGCAGGGGGACGCCACCTGTCTTGTGACAACTTCCGGTTCCGGTCACGTGGGCGTAAACATGAAAAAAACCCGGATTTAAGATGAAGAGACGGATGTAAAACGATGACGTCACTTCCAAGCTCTGAGCTCCGCACGCTGTGAGCTCCAAGAGCTCCGATCCAAGAGCTCTGACACACGGGAGCTCCCTCCTCCTTCTCCTCCGCCCGTTAACGCCCGGAGGAGGAGGAGGAGGAGGAGGAGGAGGTGGAAGTGGTGGTGTGTGGTGGTGTGTGGTGGTGGTGTTGTGTGTGGTGGTGGTGTCCGTACATATAGGAATGAACATGCGCGAAGCCATCTTCAATGACCAAGCTACGTCCTTCAAATTAAATCTGGCGTTTGGTTATTTACTGCAGCATAAGAAGACAGACCAAGTCCGATACTTTTACACGACGGGAAAAACCCACTGGCCAACTGCGCATGCGCAGATTGGCGCGACTTCCAATAAAAGCAAGCCAGTCTGATCCACGAGAGCTACACACTGATATCTCACACGGTCCATTCGACCAGGGATGATCCCTCAATCACTCAACAAACCTTCACCAATCCACAAAATGCCTGCTTTCTATACTACGGCCAGACTGATGTAGTAAATACTACAGTGTCTCCATTTTCCCACAAATCCCTTTCTGCGCATGCGCAGAACGTTGAATTCAAACAACACACTAGACCTGGCGCATGCTCCTCCATGTATGCATTGCATTGATACCTCACTCGACTCCATCGGACCACTAGTGGTCCACCTAGACCCCAAAACGTCTATTGCCATACACTTCGTCTATTGCGCATGCGCAGAATGACGTCAGTTCCACGTCTCACCCCTGACTTCGGATGCTCCCTCACGTATGCTTTACACTGATACCTCGCTCGACCCAATCGAAGGAATAGTGGGCCCTCTGGGCCACAAAACGTCTATTTGCATAGACTTTGTCTACTGCGCATGGGCAGAATGACGTCCCTTCATTAATGATAATTCCATGAAAATCAGAGCTTTTGGGCTAATTCACCAGAGCGTTGAGGCGTTGACCAAGAGAGCTACAAGATGACACCTCACACGACGCATTGGGACCAAGGATGGTCCCTCTCTACACCAAATACCTTCCTTCACTGCACCAAAATGTCCACTTTCGCTACTACTCGTACCGATGACGTCACCGATGACGTCACAGATGAAGCGAACATCCCGCCAATCGGAATGTACACCCCGAGAGCTACAATATGACACCTCCCAGGACGCATTCGGACCAAGGATGAGCCCTCTCTACCCCAAACACCCCTCCACGCACCCCCAAAATGGCCACTTTACTTACTACATGCGCAGATTGACGCGACTTGCACTAAAAACACGCCATTCTGACTCTACCCCACACAAGCTTCACTTTGACACCTTCCACGACCCATTCGAACCCATAGCGGTCCATCTCTATCCCAAACATACACCCACATAGCACCCAAAATGCCTGTTTTCTATACTACGGCCAGACTGCGCATGCGCAGACCACTGAACACGGACGAACCAGTAGCCCAGTGAGATGCTCCTTCACGAGCGCTTCAAAATAAGACCTCATACGACATCATCGGTTCATTAGGGGCTCACCTGGACCCCAAAACGTCTATTTCCATACCATTTTCCCACAATTCCCTGTCTACGCATGCGCAGAACGTTGACAACAAACAACACCCTAGTCCAGGTGCATGCCCCCTCACGTAGGCTTCACATTGATACCTCACTCGACTCCATCGGACCATTAGTGGTCCACCTCGGCACCAAAACGTCTATTTCCATACCCTTTGTCTACTGCGCATGCGCAGCATGACGTCAGTTCCACATTACACCCATCCAGTCGGATGCTCCCTCACGTAGGCTTCATATTGATACCTCATTCGACACAATCGGACGAATAGTGGCCCCTCTAGACCCCAAAAACCCTATTTCCATACCCTTTGTCTACTGCGCATGCGCAGAATGACGTCACTTTCACGTTTCACCCATCGCGCTGGATGCTCCCTCGCGTATGCTTTATAATGATACCTCACTCGATGCAATCGGACCTCTAGGGACTCCCCTAGCTCCAAAACGGCTATTTTCATAATACGGCCAGTCTGCGCATGCGCAGAATGCCGATATTTCAACCCCACACCCAGCCCGTCAGATGCCCCTTCACGAAGGCTTCACTTTGATACCTCACTCGACCCAATCGGTCCACTAGGGGCTCCCCTAGGTCACAAACCGTCTATTTAGGTATTCCGCGTATACATTAACATTGGTAGTAGACATATATAGGCTATTTTCAACGCTGGTTTGTATGATACGACTCGTAGCCTAATGGATAACGTGTCTGCCTCTTGATCAAACGACCCGGGATCAATTCCCACGGGGACCCTTTCATTGTAGGGTGAAACCGAGGGTTCCCCACTTGTCATTTAACATGGGCAAATAGATGGGGATATTGTCGGGGACCCTGTACAGGCCATGGATGCTTCGGAAGGGCCGATAAAGGCTATCTATTGTTCCGGAGAGGGCCGGACATTGCCGGAGATGACCGAACATTACCGGAGATCATAGTGACGCAGAGTTACCTCCCCCTAGATTGGAACTCTTCTGTGTTGGAGGTGGGAAAGGTCATCGATGATTTGAAATACTCGCTTCTGATTGGTCGAGAGCAGTCACGTGACGTCATCTCATTTGCATAAATAATACAGAATTTAGCCTTTTACTACTACTCATATTGTTTGGAAGATTGTAGCCCCAGAAAATAGCACCTTTAAGTAAATCAACTGATGACCTGCTTCGTGTGAGTTCATGAAGAAACTTAAAATGAGTAACAGTAAATGCAACGTCGACCAAGCAATGTCGACCAAAATGGTATGTTCTATACACTGAACGAAGTGGAACAGATATATGAAATAAAGGTAAATTTCTTTATTTTGCTTGGATATTCCTGTAGACTTTTGGATCTGTCCATTCGAACCTAAGCTATTTGGCCTTTCTTTGTGCATGTAGACGGTTTAACGAAATGTGATAAAGGGGCGAAGCCATTTTATAGAACAGTGGTCATATCAAAATAAGGAAACCACCCAGCGAAAAGAAATGGAAGTCTCTTTTAAATATTGATAATCAAAAATGGGGAAAAACACACTTTGCCATTCCAATGTCCTGAAGACATAAATCTGAGATGATGCAACAGAATTTTGACCACCAATTCTTTTCTGCAGAAAATACAAATAAATATTCTGACTCTTGTGGAAAAGAATTGGAAACGCTTCGTCATATTTTTGCTGCTTGTCGCGAAGAGTTTCATGTCGGCTTGAAAATATTCCATCACATATACATTTAGTGTGTGTGTGTGTGACAATTTGTTGTCCTGTTTTTGTTTAATCTGTATTATTCCAACTGGTTCCTTTGTATTATAGTAATCGAGCATTCGTTACTATTCTAGTAAAATAAAATATCTTTATCAGTCTAGCTTTTTAATTTATACTGTAATAATAATGAACTCGTGTGTAAATGTACACAAAAGTCGGTAAACACTTGTCCCCCCAGTAATCCACTTCAGTGAAAATGTATGTACGAATTTACTTATATGATGAGTATATTTAAATAACTGATGTGCAGATTTACAGGCGAAATGTGTAAAGCCACATTTCTGGTGTATATTTACACAGCATGCAGGTGTAACTATATTCAAGTGTATCCTCACATTATACATGTAAATTTACACTTGGAGTAGGTTACTGGGAAACAAGTGCATGTTTACCCACTTTTGTGTGCATTTACGCACTTAAGATTTTCAGCGTTACAGTGTACATGAAGGGAACTTTGATGAAGCTTTTTCATCCTACTAGAGCAGTGATGAATGCTCGACTTCTGCGACATAAATTAACGATTTAGACAGCACAGACTAAGGCGTTACAGTGACCAGCACAACAATAGTGAATGTTCAGGAATGTAATCTAATATATAATATGGAATAAAATAACAAGGAATACAAGAAATTGTAAAACCCACTTATGATAAATGCACAGGGATGACTGACTACAATTGTATATAGATATATGTGCATAGATACATGTATATCTGAATGTATTTTATTTGTAGAAAACGTCGCTAAATCAGGGTCAGTACGTCTGAGTAAAGGAGAGTACCCTGACAGGAGCGTGGATGGAAATATTACCTCATGTACAAATGCACTGGCTCCAAACCCTGCAAATCCGGAGGATATTTTCTGGATTATTGACCTGCATGAAAAGCACTGGATTGCCGAGATTGACATCTGGAATTTGGAAAGTTTGTCATTATTTTCTTGTATTATATCAATGCAATCTCAATGCAGTATTGTATATTATATCTCGTGAAAAGAAATATGGAGTTTGGATATTGAAGCAGTAGAAAAATAATTCATTCACATCAACATAACACTTAAGTTACAGTTATTTGTATAATAAACATGTTGTGTCTACTGAATATAACTTCTGGTATATTTGATATATTCAACAAGGAGACCGAGAATATGTGTTGCAAATGCGCAACGGGACTGATAACGAAATCAACAGGATCTGTAAAACATTCCATGCTTCGGAAGAAGGGTCCGTAACCGTGGTTCAATGTGATAACCCCATGGCTGCAGACACATTTTTAATTCGACAAGACTCGACGGCGCAGCTACATTTGTGTGAAATCCATCTGCTAGGTAAGTTGGACCGTAGCTATTTTCTTGTGTAATCTTTCTGGCAAAACCATTACTCTTAAACCCAATTTCAAACGCTGTATTTTACATACCTTTTAGCTGTGACCTTTAGAGTATAAAACTTTGTATGAAACATGACTTTTTGTGCAGAACTGAAGAGAGGTTTGCTTCACAAACGTAACAGCAAGATGACATTTTCTCGGACGAACATGCATCACACTTTCGGTTGGTAGTCAAGTCCAAAAACTTTCAGTAAACGCAATGTTAATAGCTGTCAAAAAAATCGGAACATGAGTGATACCATTTTTCTCTATAATCAAGAGTTTCTAGTTCATTTAGTGATATCATCAACGCTTATATACCCGTATCATACAGTATAATAATACAACTCAATCCTTCCCTGCACAACAACCTGGCGTCCTCCAATCATACTGCCATACATCTGTTTTCTGCGGGACAGGTTGACAGCAGTCACCCCCGTAGTATATTACAGTGCCTCCGAACGTGACGAATAGAAGAACTGAAATCAAGGATTAAATACACACGGTTTATAATATCATTACCATAAAGAATGTAGGTGAAATTTATATCCAATTATTTTCATGTTGACACTTTCTTGGTAATGAGTCAGTGCCATGAGAGATTCGAACCCTTAGAATTTCAGCCTCAGAATTTGGCACCGAATCACCCCCAACGGTCAACGTTTAGAGCGGTTGCATTCACTGTTGGTGATCAGGTGCACTGAAAGAATCATCCTAAAAATAATTGAATAAAAATATTACCCACTTTCGCAATAGCAATAGCAGTTCAAAGAATTATCGAAGAAATTGTATTCAATAACCTATTTGAGTTAATCTTTTCATCACGTTAAGTCTCTGTAATGTAGTATGAGTGACAGCTGCCAAATGGACGAATGGATATACAGATTCAGAAAACGTGTGTATGGTTGGAGGGTGCCAGGTAGGGGGCAGGGAAGGGTTAAGTGAAGGTATCACCCTATAATTAATTGGAACTCAACGTAAGGTATATTTGTTACACAAGCGCTTCTATTTTCAGAATGTGCCGATTACTACTTTGGGTCATCATGCGAATTTACTTGCAACTGTGCAATCGTATCGGATGTATGTGATAAATTCAGCGGTTCGTGTTCCTCGGGCTGTGCTAAGGGATACGACGGGCAAAACTGCCAGGAACGTAAGAACATCGTCTGCTTTTCCAGATATATATTTCATAATATTTCGGACTCGTTAATTTGTGGCATTTGTAATTCATTCGATTTTTAAAGTTCGTATTAAAATAGCCGTGTTTTCTAACCAGTTCTTCCAAATCTATGTAATGTTTTATCTCACGATTTCCGAAATATTAATGTAAAGAAATGGTTCTAGTCTCAGGTTCATACAATTTGTGATATTTGTGTAACGGTTTTGTTGAAGTTTGGTCCACATCCTCCGTACATTCTACTACATATGCTATAACTTCAGTTGTTATTCCATGCAGTATCCAGGGGAATGACCAGATGAATTTAAACATATCTGTTGAAACAGTGGCGATGAATCTAATTCGAATTGAATTTGTGGAAACTTGTAGGTGCAGCTGTTGTTTTAATTAGAAGAGAGCGGTGTAATGGGATATACGTGAACGTAGCATGGCGAGAGAGAGTTCGTGATTATTGCGTAACCAAAATATGATTTTCGGAAACAAATATACTCTGATATTAAATGTATTAGACTCGTTCGTATGCAAGAATGATATCAATTTGAGAGAGGGTTTCCTGTAGCAAACGTTCAGAGTCCATGCCATGACCCAATTATGCACCCTAGGGTAATAAAACAATTTTACATACCACTCGTATGGTGGTTAATTTTCCTCTGGTCCGAATTGATATAACTGATAATTCTAAATGCGGTCTTTTGGGTGAAACCCCATTGAAATATATCTAATGAACTGAGAAGCTGAGATTGTTAAAATATCACAAAATAATGTGCTTATAGATCTGTCATATAAATAGGTCTTAATAGATTATTGACGCGGAAATTATGTTATGGACGATGAGCGGTATATTGAATGTCTGATATGACGTCTGCAATCATGATCAATCAGGCGAGTTTTTATCAATGGCTAAGGTTCGACGCTGAACGACAACCCACTGGCGATCGAGCAATGGTCAGAGTAGTCTTACGTTAGAAAAGGGTGATTCTATTATTCTAATTGCAAACACGGCATGATAGTCATGATAGTGGGTCGTATGTCAAACAATTTCTAATAAAACTAGAGCCTATAGGCTATTATATGTATCTATGCATACAGAAATCCCACCAAATAGTCTGATTTGTTAGGACTGGAACTAATAACTGCACTGAATAACTCACTGCAGGGCTGATTTCAATTGAACTAAATTATCAGCACTTCTTTTACCAGCCCAATAAGTAGGCCATATGAAAGGCACTCATGGGGCAGCAGCGCCATCAATATGTAATGCCATGCCTAATGGTATAGGCAAGCCAACTGAGTCTCTCCCTTCATCAACAAGGTATTATAGAAAGATTTTTATCAAGCTAGAAAAATGCAAGAGTACTACATGTACAGCGTTAAGGAGTTGAAGTCTAAATCTGATATTCCGGGAATTGATCAATGGAATTGGAATTTTGTGATGTCATTTTTTCCAAATGTGAGCATAAATATATGCCCGAATATTAACAGAGCTATAATGGAATATTCACAGAGCTTTTCAAGTTATAATATTGATTATTCATAGCATTGTGCAACTATTTCTTTTAACATCAGGCACCGCAGGCGGTACAACCTCTCAGCTCCTTAACAGTCCAGATCAAGATGTTTTTATGGGTGTAGGAGTTTGGAGGCATTTGTATACGCTTTTGTATGAACCACCGATTGAACCATTGGGCTTAATAAAATTAATATCTAGCTTCACAGGCACTGTTTTGAAGAAAGAAAAGATGCGGGAGGGAGGTTTCTTTGCCTTTTGTGTTCTTTTGTTCAGACCAAATATAGGCATATTTTCTGGCAAACTGATGCAGCAGTTTAACACAATTTGCATAAAACAACTTTTTGACTCAATGTTCAAGTACATAGTTTTGGCGAAACTTTGAGAAACAAATGTGTGAATACATCTAAAACAAAACAACCCTCTGGATATTCCCGAAAATAACTGGTGCCACTTGCAAGCCTAAGTGGGCGAAACGCAATCCCAAGCTCATGACATGGTATATACATATCACATTTGAGAAGAATCCGCTGAGTGGTTCTCAAGTTATTGCCTGAAAATGAATTTTGCCACCGCCCACCAGGTGGCGTCACCTGTTATTGCCCGGAAATGAATTAGATCAGATTTTGCCGCCAGGTGGCATTACCTGTAGTTGCAAGTGGATACATACATAAATAAAAAATTTGAGAAGAGAACATTGAACAGTTCTCAAGTTAATGACCGGAAACAAATTTTGGATTTTGCCACTAGGTGGTACTACCTGTCAGCTCAATTGGGTGAATCTCAATCCCAAGTGACAGCTCATGGTATATACATATCAAATTTGAGAAGAATCTGATGAACGGTTTTGAAATTATCGCCTGGAAATGAATTTTGGATTTTGCCACCAGGTGGCGCCACCTGTTAGCGCAAACGGGCAAATCGCAATCCCAAGCAACATCTCATGGCATGTTATATGCTCATCAAAATTGAGAAGAATCCGTTAAGTGGTTCTCAAGTTATTGCCAGGAAACAAATATCATATTTTACCACCAGGTGGAGCTACCTGTAGTAGCAAGTCGATGAAACGCAATCCCAAGCGACACCTCATGGCATGGTATATTGCATACCAAATTTGAGAAGAATCCGACGAGCAGTTATTGCCCGGAAACAAATTTCGGACGGACAGATGAACATAGACAGCCGGAGGGACAAGCGGAATCCACTCTACTACGTTAAGGGGGGGGTATACAAAAAATGACTACTACTTTTGTCTTTTTGAATTTGGTGCTAATACTGTTATATGGAAATGGAATAGGTCTTTGGATTATGGACGCGGATATTCTCTAATGGACGACGGCTGGATTATGAATGACGGACTAGACGCTTGTAATCCACACGTAACTGTGGAAAAAATCTTTAAGTTGTGATCTTCTTACCTTGACATGAAACTCAATGTCGGATGGGGCTTTTGCCCACTGGGGCTTTTGTCCATGTTTTTTTTTTGTTCGCTGGGATTTTTGTGCAAATCCCAGAAAGAATGCTGTATTGTTCTCATCTCATTCATCCCCATAGCTTTCACTTATCGGCGGGTAAGGACACATTTTGTTGTTGTTGTAAATGTACTACAATTTATTGTTGTTTTATCCAATTTACTTTCGCTGTCAAGTTGGACAGATTTATTTCATGCAGACCTTGTAAATCTTTTAATTGTAAACACTGGCTTTATATTCAGTGTATCATTCAGAAATAAAACCTCTGTATATTATGAACGTAGATCTATAAGATCCACTGACTATCCTTATAATCAAGAAAATGGAGCCACAAATTGATACCAAGGTGTGGAAATTTCACAAGTTACAACTGAAGCGCAATTGAAGCAAACAGTAATTGGTAAATTGCAATTCACGAGCAGAAATGATTGTGGAGATAAAAACTGTAGATTTAAACTTGCAATACATTTCCCAGCATATTACGGTTATCTTCCAAAAATAGTTTGGGTGCATGTAATATGTAGAGCTCTTTGTGTAGATCAGGGAAGATGCTTGCAACGTTCCATGAATATTTCAGAAGCAGAATGGAAAGAAAACATTTCTGAATACAAATAAATTATTACCTAAATGATTTGACCACCACTGGATTTTAGAAACGTATCACAAAAGGATAATGGAGTGGGTCTTGAGAGCTAGGTAAGCTTAAATGGCGAAAATTCTAAACTGCAACTCAACACACAGATTTCATGAAAATGTCAATGAATACAGGCAAAGTGAAATATCCCATTGTTTTCTAAAATGAATTACACTTATACTGGTATTATTTAATACTAAATTACTGCCCGAACACGGTAGAAATGCAGAGGTCGATACATCATGTAAGCGATCACGAGAAATCTCTGGGACCGTACTTTTCTCAGCGGTGGATTGAAGACGGCACTTTGTGTATAATACTTTGTCATAGCGGTAGATTGAAGTATCATCAGCGGTGAAATGAAGACGGTAGTTTCAATATTATACTTTTGTTCAGGGTATGGGGCACTTTGGAATAATCATATGGGTTTTTAGCGGCAGATTGAGATGGCGGTTTGATAGCCTCGGTGAATGCAGACGGTGGTTTGAATAGGCTCCCTTGCTTTAATTAATCAAGTGCTTTTGGGACCACTTGATCCATGAGCTGAGGAAGAGTGGAGACGGCTGTTCGGAGATCACCTTTTGTATACAGCTTATCAAGAAAATAGACTCATTACTTTTTCATCAGCGGTGAAATGAAGACACTAGTTTGAATACTACATTTTTCTCAGCGGTAGATACGGCAATTTGGATAGTATTATTTTTAGCGGCAGATTGAGACAGCGGTTTGATAGCCTTCTCCATTTCCTCGTTGGTGGAATGGAGATGGCAGTTTGAATAGTCTCCCTTGCTTAGAAGCACTTTCTCATCAGCGGTGGAATGAAGACGTCAGTTTGAATATTACACTTTTGCTCAGCGGTAGATACAATGTACGGCACTTTGGATTGTATTATTATTTAGCGGCAGATTGACACGGCGGTTCGATAGCCTTCTCCTTTTCCCTCAGCGGTGGAATGGAGACGGTGGTTTGAATAGTCTCCCTTGCTTAGAAGCACTTTTTCATCAGCGGTGAAATAAAGCAGTAGTTTAAATATTATACTTTTGCCCTGCGGTAGAAATGGCACTTTGGATAGTAGTATTATTTAGCGGCAGATTGAGACGGCGGTTTGATAGCCTTCTCCTTTTCCTCAGCGGTGGAATGAAGACGGTGGTTTGAATAGTCTCCCTTGCTTTGAGGCACTTTTTCATCAGCGGTGGAATGAAGACAGTAGTTTGAATATTATAATTTTGCTCAGCAGTAGATACGGCACTTTGGATAGTGTTATTATTTAGCGGCAGATTGAGACGGTGGTTTGATAGCCTTCTCCTTTTCCTCAGTGGCGGTGGAATGGAGACGGTGCTTTGAATTATCTCCGTTGCTTTGAAGCACTTTTTCACCAGCGGTGGAATGAAGACGGTAGTTTGAATATTATACTTTTGCTCAGCGGTCAATTATGCACTTTGGATATTATTATTATTTAGCTGCAGATTGAGACGGCGGTTTGATAGCCTTCTCCTTTTTCATCAGCGGTGAAATGAAGACGGTAGTTTGAATATTATACTTTTGCTCAGCGGTAGATACGGCACTTTGGATAGTATTATTATTTAGCGACAGATTGAGATGGCGGTTTGATAGCATTCTCCTTTTCCTCAGCAGTGGAATAGAGACGGTGATTCCGTTTCGCTTCCGATGGTTTCCGTTGCTTTGAAGCACTTTTTCAACAGCGGTGGAATGAACACGGTAGTTTGAATATTATACTTTTGCTCCGCGGTCGATTAGGCACTTGGGATAGTATTATTATTTAGCGGCAGATCCAGACGGCGGTTTGATATCCTTCTCCTTTTTCCCAGCGGTGTAATGGAGATGGGGGTTTGAATAGTCTCCCTTGCTTTGAAGCCCTTTTTCATCAGCGGTGGAATGATGACGGTATATTATACTTTTGCTCAGCGGTAGATACGGCACTTTGGATAGTATTTTTATTTTGCGGCAGATTGAATATTTCAGAAGCAGAATGGAAAGAAAACATTTCTGAATACAAATAAATTATTACCTAAATGATTTGACCACCACTGGATTTTAGAAACGTATCACAAAAGGATAATGGAGTGGGTCTTGAGAGCTAGGTAAGCTTAAATGGCGAAAATTCTAAACTGCAACTCAACACACAGATTTCCTGAAAATGTCAATGAATACAGGCAAAGTGAAATATTCCATTGTTTTCTAAAATGAATTACACTTATACTGGTATTATTTAATACTAAATTACTGCCCGAACACGGTAGAAATGCAGAGGTCGATACATCATGTAAGCGATCACGAGAAATCTCTGGGACCGTACTTTTCTCAGCGGTGGATTGAAGACGGCACTTTGTGTATAATACTTTGTCATAGCGGTAGATTGAAGTATCATCAGCGGTGAAATGAAGACGGTAGTTTCAATATTATACTTTTGTTCAGGGTATGGGGCACTTTGGAATAATCATATGGTTTTTTAGCGGCAGATTGAGATGGCGGTTTGATAGCCTCGGTGAATGCAGACGGTGGTTTGAATAGGCTCCCTTGCTTTAATTAATCAAGTGCTTTTGGGACCACTTGATCCATGAGCTGAGGAAGAGTGGAGACGGCTGTTCGGAGATCACCTTTTGTATACAGCTTATCAAGAAAATAGACTCATTACTTTTTCATCAGCGGTGAAATGAAGACACTAGTTTGAATACTACATTTTTCTCAGCGGTAGATACGGCAATTTGGATAGTATTATTTTTAGCGGCAGATTGAGACAGCGGTTTGATAGCCTTCTCCATTTCCTCGTTGGTGGAATGGAGATGGCAGTTTGAATAGTCTCCCTTGCTTAGAAGCACTTTCTCATCAGCGGTGGAATGAAGACGTCAGTTTGAATATTACACTTTTGCTCAGCGGTAGATACAATGTACGGCACTTTGGATTGTATTATTATTTAGCGGCAGATTGACACGGCGGTTCGATAGCCTTCTCCTTTTCCCTCAGCGGTGGAATGGAGACGGTGGTTTGAATAGTCTCCCTTGCTTAGAAGCACTTTTTCATCAGCGGTGAAATAAAGCAGTAGTTTAAATATTATACTTTTGCCCTGCGGTAGAAATGGCACTTTGGATAGTAGTATTATTTAGCGGCAGATTGAGACGGCGGTTTGATAGCCTTCTCCTTTTCCTCAGCGGTGGAATGAAGACGGTGGTTTGAATAGCCTCCCTTGCTTTGAGGCACTTTTTCATCAGCGGTGGAATGAAGACAGTAGTTTGAATATTATAATTTTGCTCAGCAGTAGATACGGCACTTTGGATAGTGTTATTATTTAGCGGCAGATTGAGACGGTGGTTTGATAGCCTCCTCCTTTTCCTCAGTGGCGGTGGAATGGAGACGGTGCTTTGAATTATCTCCGTTGCTTTGAAGCACTTTTTCACCAGCGGTGGAATGAAGACGGTAGTTTGAATATTATACTTTTGCTCAGCGGTCGATTATGCACTTTGGATATTATTATTATTTAGCTGCAGATTGAGACGGCGGTTTGATAGCCTTCTCCTTTTTCATCAGCGGTGAAATGAAGACGGTAGTTTGAATATTATACTTTTGCTCAGCGGTAGATACGGCACTTTGGATAGTATTATTATTTAGCGACAGATTGAGATGGCGGTTTGATAGCATTCTCCTTTTCCTCAGCAGTGGAATAGAGACGGTGATTCCGTTTCGCTTCCGATGGTTTCCGTTGCTTTGAAGCACTTTTTCAACAGCGGTGGAATGAACACGGTAGTTTGAATATTATACTTTTGCTCCGCGGTCGATTAGGCACTTGGGATAGTATTATTATTTAGCGGCAGATCCAGACGGCGGTTTGATATCCTTCTCCTTTTTCCCAGCGGTGTAATGGAGATGGGGGTTTGAATAGTCTCCCTTGCTTTGAAGCCCTTTTTCATCAGCGGTGGAATGATGACGGTATATTATACTTTTGCTCAGCGGTAGATACGGCACTTTGGATAGTATTTTTATTTTGCGGCAGATTGAAACAGCAGTTTGATAGCTTTCTTCTTTTCCTCAGCGGTGGAATAGAGACGGTGATTTGGATAGTCTCCCTTGCTTTAAAGCAATAGACTGCTATTTGGGACTGCTTGACGGTACTTTGGTACAACGGTGGATTGGAGAAGGCACTTTCGATATTGTACATTTCTGCAGCAGTAGATTGGAGATGGTACTTCGGAGACTATACTTTTGTACAGCGTTGGATCGATAGCGGCACTTCGATATTATACTTTTGCAGAGCGGTGGATTGAAGACGGCACTTTGCAGGCATACTTTTCTGCTGCGGCAGATTAGAGACGGTACTTTGGAGACTATACTTTTCTACAGCGGTGGATTGACGACGGCGCTTTGAATATGGTACTTTTCCTTAGCGGTAGATTGGAGACGGTACTTTGGAGACCATACTTTTCTACAGCGGTGATTGAAGACGGCATTTTGGATATTATTCTTTTTCCCATTGGCAGACTGGAGACGGCACTTTGGAGAGCATACTTTTTTACAGCGGTGGAATGAGATGGCACTTTCAGTGTTATACTTTTCCCAAGTGGTAGATTGGAGACGGTACTTTGGAGATCACACTTTTCTATAGCGGTAGATTGAAGACGGCACTTTGGATATTATACTTTTCGTCAGCGGTCGATTGGAGATGGTACTTTGGAGACCATACTTTCCTGCAGCGGTGGATTGGAGACCGTACATTGGATATCATACTTTTCCCCTGCAGTAGATTTGAGACGGTACTTTGGAGACCATACTTTTGCACAGCGGTGGATTGAAGACGGCATTTTGCAGGCATACATTTCTGCTGTGGTAGATTGGAGACGGTACTTTAGAGACCTACTTTTCTACAGCGGTAGATTGAAGACGGCACTTTGGATATTATTCTTTTCCCCAACGGTAGATTGAAGACGGTACTTTGCAGACCATACGTTTCTACAGCGATGGATTGAAGACGGCACTTTGGATATTACACTTTGACACTCGACTTCACGTACAGTCCTCCATAACACCGCTTTGACACTCAGCTACACGTACGTTCCTCCCTAACGCCGCTTTGACACTCAACGTCATGTAGATTCCTCCCTAACACCGCTTCGCCACTCGACTTCACGAACATCCCTCCATAACCCTGTTTTGACACTCGATTTTACGTACATTCCTCCCTAACTGATTTGACACTCGACTTCACATACACTCCTCCCTAACACGGCTTTGACACTCGACTCTAACCCTTGTGAAGTTTGTAAAAAATATTGTGTTAGCTAATATACAACATCTTACTTTTGACAAAACATTTCCTCAAAATTTCTTTTCAACAGCACTGTAGAATTACCAAACATGTGCTCTTTGTAATAATTTTCAAAATATCCATATCTGATGAAGAAGTTATTGCAAAATCCGTTGTCGAGGACATGTGACCTCCGACTTGTATCCGCGCAAGTGCGCTGTATAGACATCGACAATTGCAATATCCAAACACATCATATCCAACCAAGGGTTATAACCCGTTCTTGCCATATTTACAAGGACGAATTATTCTGTTGGAGAAACGCTGCAAAGCAGCTGTGTAGGTATGAATTGCCAGTTTGCATACTACCAAGACCGCAACGCTGCTGTTTAAAATTGAAAGTGCGAAAAGACATAGGTCCACATACAAATCCTTTCTCCAATATAACCCCCACCACTCACCCCATATTTCTGATAAGTGTTATTTATCTAAATAAATGGTGTTCGCTTAATAGTGAGAAGATCTATCTCTCTCGTGCTTTCTTACATGTAATAAGGTCCCTTTCTACTGAGAATGAATTAGACCCACAAAATCACCCAACACGAGCCTCTCAAAATCTTGGGTTTAGCAGATGACATATTTTGAGCAGGAAAATAGTACCACTGGAATATTAATGAATATACGCATAAAATTAGATAAATACAAATGTAACTTGAAGATATCAGACCTGAAACTATACACGAATATTAAAAACACAGAAACCTGGCCACTCAAAATAAGGGAGTTTCAGACCTCTTTCTTGTCGTGAAAGAACTCTATCTTGAACCGTGTTAGCGGCAGACCCGTCATGTAAGACAACTTCAATCGGCAACACTTTGCGTGCAATATACTTGGCCCTTTTCACTCCTTGGTTGAATGGTTCTCCACATGTAGTACCTATTGTGTGTGTCTTACATGACGGATTTGCTGTGTTAGCAAGACGCAGAGCCGATCAATTTCTTCAGTCCTAGGGTCAAACATAGATACATGAAAATAGACTGTAATCAAACCATGCATGTTTCTTGTAGGTTGTCCACACGGCACATTCGGGGAAAATTGTGCGAGCAGTTGTCGATGTCTCCAGGGGACTGAAACGTGTAACTCTGTGACAGGCGAATGCAAACTTGGGTGTGACAACGGCTACACGGGTATTGGCTGCCAGACAGGTAAGATTCCCCTTTGATTCCCTATTTTTTAGTTCTGTTTTGTCAATACAGATGGAGAATCAGGTTGTGGTCGGAAAGAAGGCGACACGGTGTAGAGTAAGACACCAATCACATAACTTGGGCTGTTCTCAGACTACTGGAAATAAAGTTATGCCGCCCACAATTGACTTTGTGAAATGTGTCTTTTTCAGGTATCTTACTGTTACGGGGCTTTTAAGACACTCTTTCAGGATTCGTATAACGGAAAGATGCACAGTTGGAGGTGAAACATAAAACGGTAGCTCTCCTAACAATAGAATACTAAGATACCTATATTACGACAAATACGGTTCTAGATAGACCCAGGTGCCTGTCCCCTCTGCTGATGCCGAGATGACAGGCACAGAGCGATCCATTGGCCTATCGCCAGCGTCGATATAAACATGCAATTTTTCCAACCT
>JAVTVY010053186.1:0-26793 GCA_036873755.1 Hanleya hanleyi | reverse complement strand
AATATTGAAGCTGGTGTGCCTTACAAAACACATCGAAGTAAAAGTCGATTTTTCTTCGAATCAAGATCTCGCCTTCAGATTTTGGAACAAATTTCAATGCTTTTTGTGAGAAAAATCATCTCCCATTATGGACATCTTTAAATTTAGACGTCATAGTACCACTCTTTCAACCTCATACCTCTCTTTCAAAAATACTGTTCTTTTGACATCATAGCGGTATTTCAACAGTAACCGCTGTTTTGAAATCTGGCACTTTTTTCGATAACAGAATGCTGTTTCATCATGATGCAACCTAGTTCTTGTTAACGTGACCAGGGAATGCTCCCGTCATTGGTACGGAGAAACCAAGGTCATGAGGTATAGCGCACGGCCAACAACAAAATTAAATTTCATGTAATTCGACCAAAATAGATATTTAAAAACGTACCTTATACCATCAACTTCATCAATTTACACACACAAACTCCTCACGAAAGCACAAGGTAGGAAAAAATAAGTGACTCGGGATTGTTGTTGTTTCTCGGGACAAACAAAACATCCTCCCTGCTCTTCATAGACACGTATTGTTTTTGCGGAAGCCCGGATGGAAGCCCGAAACTGTCGGCGAGAGGTTTACCAAAAATGCAAACCGCACACATGTTCAACAAGGTACTTCCATGTCACCCTTTTTTGCCAGGTATTTAGATAAATTAATTAACTTGATTGATTGCATTTCAGATGATGCTGTGCTGGAACTGTGAGGATGTATTTGGCTACTGTATGAGGGAACAATCAAGGGAAGTTAGAAAACTGGTCAGAAAGGTAATACATGTATATTTAATAGACATGATTTGGAGTGACTATTTCACCATATTACAATTTACTTACAAAACATGTTTTTACTCTGCTGGGTGCTCCATATTGTAACAGTATGTTACAATATGTTGCTGACTATCACAGCACTTTCAGGATAGTAGTTCGTCCAATTGTAGAATTGTATAAATGTTCACTTCACAGCACGATAGTTGAGCTATAAATGTTGAGTGGTTCCAATTGATTGTATATTAATATGTACTCCTACGGAGGTGCTCCTATATAGAGGAGGGATTTACCTACTGAACTGAACTGAACTGATGGCATTCTGAGATTTAGAATAATGCTTTCATTAGTCATGTTAGTAGTTCTCGAACACTAACCATAAAAAAACATTACTCCACTAATCTATGTGGATTGTGACAATTAAAGCTGACAGGATTTCTATACCTTTCCAATTACGGGTAACAGTTCATCAGACTTGGTTAATGTTGTGCGTAGGCCTACAGTACTGAACAATCGGATCCCCCAGCCTCCACTCCTGCCCGATGATGCGGATTGTTACACATTTTTGTGTTCAAAACTGCTTCCTCTGCGATTTACAGACCATATCCCCAAGCATCTCCCCCTTCCCACACATGCCACAGTCTGGGACAGACCTTGCCACTCATTTTGAGGAAATCGTATTGAACGTAAATTTGGAGGGTTTAGGCGAACAATCATCTGCTCACCTATTATTATAGGTGAGAAATAAGTGAGCTCAAGCAACTATACTCACCTCTCATGATGAGGCCTGTTGGGCATTCCTCTGCTCAGCTGCCATATCACGTCCCCCCCGATTGGAGTTCTCATTAGTGCTTGAAAGATTGGAATGTCTTGGCAATTTCCAGGCCTGGAATTAAATCCCTGAAATTCCACATTCTTGCTTATCAGTCCTGGAAAGTTGTTGAATTTTATCCTTGGATGTAAACAATTTAAGACACCATCACACAGATAGAAGATTTCTTACTTAAAGGTGAACTGAAAAGCTTTCCAATGTTCTGTTAAAATGTCATAAAACAAGAACTTCTATAGTTGTTACAATTATGTGTGGTAATAGTTCTGTGGCTTATTGTTTTATTTTGGATATATGAGAAGTCAAAACTTATACCGAGAGCCAGAACTTTTAAAAACGTCATCGCTTGCCTCCCGTTGTTTTTGGAACGTCATGATGTTATAGTGGTCCTCGTTCATTCATCCGACGTAGCATGACGTCACATTTGAAATAAAACTTGAATGAAGGGGGCCACTATAACGTCATAACGTTCTACAAACCAAGAGAGACAAGCGATGCAAGTTTTCAAGACGGATTTATAACAGGATAACTTAAATATTGTTATTAGTACAATTTTTCAAACTATATTTGTCCCAAAAATGTATAAAAGTTATGTCACATAAGACAAGATGTATATAAGCAACAATTTAGATAAAATTAAAAGCTTTGCAGTTCACCTTTAAAAGTTACTCTATAGTCATGATACTATGGCACTTGGGGAATTCAAGTATTGCTTATGCAAGTAATCCCAGTGTTCGTAAATACTCGAAAGGCAATCGAAGTCCTAGAATAACAGTTGATTCAGGTACTTGAACATGCTGGAAATTTTTTATTATTTTTTTTCAGAACAATTGGGAACCCTGCATCCAATTTGATCAGCTCATAACCTACTCTGATATAAGGTTACTGTCTGGTGATTGCAGAACTACTTATAACTGTTCTGTCATATCCACAGGCCCGCAAAACAAGAGTTTTGGGGGGTGTGGGCGGTGGTATTAGGGTGAAATGTCGAAATATGGGGTCTCTATATATAACCCCATGTTTTATATAAATCAACATAAAGGTGAGAAACGGACTTTGGGTGAATCGAGAAATAAACGGTTTACCGCCAAACAAAATACATCAACATATTCTACAAGTATCACTTTATATATTCCCGTCGTCAAATTAGTAAATTTGTGCAATTTTTTACCTTTGCCGGGCGATTCAAAATCCAACGTTAGTGTCCATTCATCTAGGAACAGTTAGATTATGGCGGGCTTCGTTCTCAATTCTGATTGGTCAGTCGAGACACGCCTCCGGCAAAAGAGGTCACGCACTGAACAGCTGTCTCGACTGACCAATCAGAATTGAGAACGAAGCCCGCCATAATCTAACTGTTCCTAGATGAATGGACACTAACGTTGGATTTTGAATCGCCCGGCAAAGGTAAACGAGAGATCCTGAAGGATCTTGGCGCCCACCATTGTCCGATAATTGTAAGCCAATGACAAGAGGATCTTTTTGTCCATTGTTACTAAGACGATTGAGTTGTAATTTTGTTTACAGAATTTCGAATCTGAGTGAAAAAGTTCGAAAAAGGGACACTGGAAAACACCAAGATATAATCTTTCTAAGTTTCAGAAGTTTCAAGATTTCTAGAAACTGAACTTATGTCGGTTGTTATAGTACAAGAGAAATGAGCAAAGTTAGCCTGAAAGTGAATGTACATGTACGGACGATCCTTCGTCTTCGTTTTGTAGTATTTTAATTTTATTTATTTTTTTGCATGTGTCATCATTTGGTACTGGAAACGAAGAAAAATCTCTTTGACACTTTGGCATATTTAAGATTTTATAACTTGGAACGAATGCTAATTCTGTTCTGTTTACTGGACTAGTTTGAGATACTTTTAAGATAACATGCTCGAAAATAGTAAGATGGTACAATACTTAATACTGAAGGCATCCGGTCCGCGCAGTAATGTTGAAACTTCGAATTTGAAAGTGTCTGGATCTTGATTATTTCCCATGGATCGAAACATGCAGTAGTTTACAGTTGTCGAGTTGTGACATTGTGTCACAAGAGTGACGTCCTTCATGTAGCTGACCCGCCGGCAGACGAAAGGGTGGGGCAGTTCACTTTCAACTGCATGGACTAAATACATTTTAATTCCGAATTATTTGAACTCCTTGATATGGAAGGTGAAGATATGGATATTCTCTATAGTCATTATATAGAATATGCCCCACCTTTTGATCCACCAACTCTTGTGATGCAAGGTTAGAACTCGGGAATACCGTATTAATTGGATTTTCGAATCGGACCGATAAAGCTATCTTGCAAAACTAGGCCCCATCTGGGACCTGTGTACCAAATTTCAGAAAGATCCATGAAATATTTTCCGAGAATTCAAGATAACAGTGTTTCAAGGAGAAATTCAAGATGGCCACCTGGCAACCATATTGGATTTTCGAATCTGACCAAAAAAGGTATCTTGCACAACTGGGCCATAAGGGGAATCTGTGTACCAAATTTGAGGAAGATCCATGCAGTACTTCTTGAGAAATCACGATAAAGTTTCATTGGGAAATCCAAGATGGGCGCCTGGTGGCCATATTGGATTTTCGAATCAGACCAGAAAATGTATCTTGCACAACCTGGTGGCCATATTGGATTTTCAATTTGAACCGAAAAAGGTATCTTGCACAACTAGATCATAAGGTGAACCTGTGTACCAAATTTGAGAAAGATCCATGCAGTACTTCCCGAGAAATGACGATAAAGTTTCTTGGGGAAATCCAAGATGGCTGCTTGGTGACCAAATTGGATTTTTGAATTGGACCAGGAAAGGCATCTTGCACAACTAGACCCCAAGGCGAACCCGTGTATCAAATTTGAGAAAGATCCATGCAGTAGTTCTTGAGAAATCGTGATAACAAGGTTTCATGGGGAAATCCAAGATGGCCACCTTCTGGCCATATTGGATCTTCGATTGGGACCGAAAAAGGTATCTTGCAAAACTAGACCCTAAGGAGAATCTGTGAACCTAATTTGAGAAAGATCCATGCAGTACTGAGAAATGGCGATAACTAAGTTTCATGTGGAAATCCAAGATGGCTGCCTGGTGGCCATATTGGATTTTCGAATCGGAAGAGAAAGGGTATCTTGCTCAACTAGACCCCATGTGGCACCTGTGTACCAAATTTAAGAAAGATCCATGCAGTAGTTCCTGAGAAATCGCAGGAACAAAGTTTCATGTGGAAATCCAAGATGGCTGCCTGGTGGCCATATTGGATTTTCCAATGGAAGAGAAAGGGTATCTTGCACAACTAGACCCCAAGGGGAACCTGTGTACCAAATTTGAGAAAGATCCATGCAGTAGTTCCTGAGAAATCGCGGTAACAAGGTTTCATGGGGAAATCCAAGATGGCTGCCTGGTGGCCATATTGGATTTTCGAATCGGACCAGAAAAGGTTTCTTGCACAACTAGACCCCAAGGGGAACCTGTGTACCAAATTTGGAAAAGATCCATGCAGTAGTTCCGGAGAAATCGCGGTAACAAGGTTTCATGGGGAAATCCAAGATGGCTGCCTGGTGGCCATATTGGATTTTCGAATCGGACCAGAAAAGGTTTCTTGCACAACTAGACCCCAAGGGGAACCTGTGTACCAAATTTGGAAAAGATCCATGCAGTAGTTCCGGAGAAATCGCGGTAACAAGGTTTCATGGGGAAATCCAAGATGGCCGCCTGGTGGCCATATTGGATTTTCGAATCGGAAGAGAAAGGGTATCTTGCTCAACTAGACCCCATGTGGCACCTGTGTACCAAATTTGAGAAAGATCCATGCCGTAGTTCCTGAGAAATCGCGGTAACAATGTTTCATGGGGAAATCCAAGATGGCTGCCTGGTGGCCATATTGGATTTTCGAATCGGACCAGAAAAGGTTTCTTGCACAACTAGACCCTGAGGGGAACCTGTGTACCAAATTTGAAAAAGATCCATGCAGTAGTTCCTGAGAAATCGCGGTAACAAGCTTTTATGGGAAAATCCAAGATGGCTGCCTGGTGGCCATATTGGATTTTTGAATCGGACCAGAAAAGGATTCTTGCACAAGTAGACCCCAAGGGGAACCTGTTTACCAGATTTGAAAAGATCCATTCAGTACTTCCTGAGGAATCGCAGTAACAAGTTTTCATGGGGAAATCCAAGATGGCTGCCTGGTGGCCATATTGGATTTTCGAATCGGACCAGAAAACGTTTCTTGCACAACTAGACCCCGAGGGGAACCTGTGTACCAAATTTGAAAAAGATCCGTGCAGTAGTTCCTGAGAAATCGCGGTAACAAGCTTTTATGAGGAAATCCAAGATGGCTGCCTGGTGGCCATATTGGATTTTCGAATCGGATCAGAAAAGGTTTCTTGCACAACTAGACCCCAAGGGGAACCTGTGTACCAAATTTGAGAAAGATCCATGCAGTAGGTTCCTGAGAAATCGCGGTAACAAGGTTTCATGGGGAAATCCAAGATGGCTGCCTGGTGGCCATATTGGATTTTCGAATCGGACCAGAAAAGGTTTCTTGCACAACTAGACCCCAAGGGGAACCTGTGTACCAAATTTAGAAAAGATCCATGCAGTAGTTCCGGAGAAATCGCGGTAACAAGGTTTCATGGGGAAATCCAAGATGGCTGCCTGGTGGCCATATTGGATTTTCGAATCGGACCAGAAAAGGTTTCTTGCACAACGAGACCCCGAGGGGAACCTGTGTACCAAATTTGAAAAAGATCCATGCAGTAGGTTCCTGAGAAATCGCGGTAACAAGGTTTCATGGGGAAATCCAAGATGGCTGCCTGGTGGCCATATTGGATTTTCGAATCGGACCAGAAAAGATTTCTTGCACAACTAGACCCCAAGGGGAACCTGTGTACCAAATTTAGAAAAGATCCATGCCGTAGTTCCTGAGAAATCGCGGTAACAAGGTTTCATAGGGAAATCCAAGATGGCCGCCTGGTGGCCATATTGGATTTTCGAATCGGAAGAGAAAGGGTATCTTGCTCAACTAGACCCCATGTGGCACCTGTGTACCAAATTTGAGAAAGATCCATGCAGTAGTTCCTGAGAAATCGCGGTAACAATGTTTCATGGGGAAATCCAAGATGGCTGCCTGGTGGCCATATTGGATTTTCGAATCGGACCAGAAAAGGTTTCTTGCACAACTAGACCCTGAGGGGAACCTGTGTACCAAATTTGAAAAAGATCCATGCAGTAGTTCCTGAGAAATTGCGGTAACAAGCTTTTATGGGAAAATCCAAGATGGCTGCCTGGTGGCCATATTGGATTTTCGAATCGGACCAGAAAAGGTTTCTTGCACAAGTAGACCCCAAGGGGAACCTGTTTACCAGATTTGAAAAAGATCCATTCAGTAGTTCCTGAGGAATCGCGGTAACAAGTTTTCATGGGGAAATCCAAGATGGCTGCCTGGTGGCCATATTGGATTTTCGAATCGGACCAGAAAAGGTTTCTTGCACAACTAGACCCCGAGGGGAACCTGTGTACCAAATTTGAAAAAGATCCGTGCAGTAGTTCCTGAGAAATCGCGGTAACAAGCTTTTATGGGGAAATCCAAGATGGCTGCCTGGTGGCCATATTGGATTTTCGAATCGGATCAGAAAAGGTTTCTTGCACAACTAGACACCAAGGGGAACCTGTGTACCAAATTTGAGAAAGATCCATGCAGTAGTTCCTGAGAAAACGCGGTAACAAGGTTTCATGGGGAAATCCAAGATGGCTGCCTGGTGGCCATATTGGATTTTCGAATCGGACCAGAAAAGGTTTCTTGCACAACTAGACCCCAAGGGGAACCTGTGTACCAAATTTAGAAAAGATCCATGCAGTAGTTCCGGAGAAATCGCGGTAACAAGGTTTCATGGGGAAATCCAAGATGGCTGCCTGGTGGCCATATTGGATTTTCGAATCGGACCAGAAAAGGTTTCTTGCACAACTAGACCCCAAGGGGAACCTGTGTACCAAATTTGGAAAAGATCCATGCAGTAGTTCCGGAGAAATCGCGGTAACAAGGTTTCATGGGGAAATCCAAGATGGCTGCCTGGTGGCCATATTGGATTTTCGAATCGGACCAGAAAAGGTTTCTTGCACAACTAGACCCCAAGGGGAACCTGTGTACCAAATTTGAAAAAGATCCATGCAGTAGTTCCTGAGAAATCGCGGTAACAAGAATTGTTTACGGACGGACTGACGGACTGACTGACTGACTGACTGACGGACGGACTGACTGACTGACTGACTGACTGACGGACGACGGACCACGGACGAAAAGTGATTTGAACAGCCCACCATCTGATGATGGTGGGTTAAAATTGCACAAATTTACTAATTTGACGACAGGAATATATAAAGTGATACTTGTAGAATATGCTGATGTGTTTTGTTTGGCGGTAAACCGTTTATTTCTCGATTCACCCAAAGTCCGTTTCTCATCTTTATGTTGATTTATATAAAGCATGGGGTTATATATAGAGACCCCATATTTCGACACTTCACTCTAATACCACCGCCCACACCCCCCAAAAAGTCTTGTTTTGCGGGCCTGTGGTCATATCCATTGGTTACTAGTACAATGTAAACACTTTCTCATCTCTTCCCTTTATTCAAATCTTGCCTTTCAGGAAATCTTGTCAGCATTCGATTCTATGGAGAGCCATGTAGATGTGCCAAGAAGATGTCCATTCCATTCAAGCCGAGACCAGTTTTTGGCACAAGAGGACCACAAGAAGATGGAGTCCATGTCCAGATGGACGTGTGAATTCTGTGGGAAAGCATTTATAACTGAGGCCTATCTGGATCTTCATTTCGACAACAGACATCCAGAACATGTCCAACAGGTACTTAATAAGGGATTCACAGAACCATAATCTGGGGGTGTATTCAGACAGAGACATGACAAAAGTACAAAAAGAGAGAATTTTTCACAAAATATGAATATCGACACATCACCTCAATCATAATGTTCTTCCATATGTCCATGCACCAGATAATGACAGTTTTTGTACTCTGGTCATACCAAATTCTGCAAGTGGGGTGAATTTGGACATGATGGTGTTGGTCAAAAGGGGCGAATTCACCACAGGGCAAAAACCATATGTTGAAGGTCAAGATTTACCTCAATTTCATTCACTTTTCATCCCTTTTAACTGGCCACTCTTAACTGGCCACTCTTAACTGCGCATAAACCAGAAAAAAAAGTTCACATGCAGTCTCAAGTGTTTAAGTACATGTAGCACCCAAATGTCAAAATACGTGTCACTAAAACAGCACGTGTTCAAATTCTCCCTTCCAATGAGGTGACTTCTGACAAACTATGGCCAAATCTGATTAAAAACAGAACAACTCTGGCATAAGTGGTTCTGACTCTCCTATCTCGAGGCTATTGCTGCTCGAAATTATGCAGAAATTCCAGAAATTCTCCATTTTCGTAAATAGTAAGATGGAGGGTGCCGATCACCTGAATTCAAGATTTCAAGGTCACTCGAGGCCGCAGAATCGGGTCAAGTTGACAACCACAGCACGAATTGTCCCCATTTGTGGTGGTGTTTATATCACCCTCGACTCCTGTCAAAACTCTATAGCTCCTTCCGAGGCATAAATCCAACACAAATTTCAATCACAGATAATGATTCATCACTTTTCTTAAATGGTATATGGGTCAGTCATATAAGCTTATTTTGCTGAAGCAAGGCAATACTAATTTCACCCCCAGGGTAAAGACACAGTCTGCCTGTCAGATTACTGTGACATTTTCCGCTGTGATGTGATGATGGCCAAGAACAAGGTCGACTTCTGGGAGGTGGCCCTCTGTATAGAGGATGATATGGTGGAACTTAATACAAAATGCCAGGTGAGTGTGCAATCTCTCTTTCTGTGGATTATTGCTGCACATGTGTTATACAGTACATTTTATCTGATAATTCAAGTATTCTTTTTAAATTCCATCAATTCAAAATTATTTGTCAAATTTTTATCAGTTTTTTATCCCCCGGGCAAATTTTGCCCAATGGGTATTCTCGTCATCAGCATCGTCTCTCTGTCTGCCAGTCCATCTGTCCATCTTTCTTGTGTAGACGATATCTCAAGAAGGATTATAGCCAGGCATTGTAAATTCATACCACGTATGCATCTGGTAAAGGAACAGAAGCTTATTGAAAATGACCGACCGTGACCTATTTTATCAAGGTCAAAATCTAGTATTTGCTATATTTTGAAGGATCATGTCGGGGATCCTGGCCTTATTATTCTGTGTTTTGAAATCCGCATTCATGAATAGAGAATGCGGGTTTCGGCATTTCTTAGAAGTTCTCTGTATGAAAAGATCGATCACGAAGGTGAGAAATCCAGCGGTGAAGCACTCCGGTTGGCGCGGCATGACGTCCGCCTGTGCTATACACATATAGCACGTGTCAAACCCGAAACCCGCGCTGAAATATCTGCAGCCAACCTCGGGATCGGTTTTCTCTCAAATAAAATGTTTCTCTTCTGATTCTTTACCAAATGAAATAAATCGAGAACGTGTTTTACGTTCGTGAGAAGGTTACGTCGTGTCATTTATACGGCGAACGTTCACCGTTCAAGACTTCTTGAAGTTGAAATCCACGACTGCAGACGGGGGAAAAAGCAACAGCAACTGCGAAAATCAGTAAATGTCAGTCGATCTAAAGATTGGAAACATTATTAAATGCTAGACGTGTCAGTCTGATTATTGTTGTATGTAATTCTGAAGATAATACTCATCGGGCTATGAGAATTCGAGTTAGATCGATAAATACCGATAAATTAACATGTACGTAGTTGTTGTAAAGTTTCCCGCGATGCACCGGCGTGCAGTTTTCACTCTTCGCTGATGACAACATTTCGTTATCAAGTGACATTGAAGCTGTATGTCTAAATTACTTATCATACCGGTATTTAATTGATTGATATTACAAATATAACAGTGTCAGAGAAATTCAGAGAATTTTGGCACGGATTTGTTCACTTGCAGGAAGAAAAAAACTGTGCCGTGTGCATCGCGTTTTCCTACGTGTTTGACGGTCCGTGTCGGACTGTGGTGGATTGTCTTCTCGGTGGCCGGCTCTTTAAAGCCTTTCGTCATTAAAATTACTGGAATTAATCAGTCTATTAACGATAAAAAGCGTCAATCAGGAGTTACAATAATTGTGGCCTACAGGTGGTCCGGGAGAAATTTCACTACATTTAGCTTTGTTTCCCTAAAACGTTGACAATTGCTTTTTACACCAGACGTCGTCAATTTTTCCCACCTCTTGCATATCGCCCAAATTCATTCTTTCACATCATTGTGCAGAATTCCCCAAATTTCATGTACCATTTTGCTGTACTAGAATTAGATAAATTAATTTCAATTTCTATTTCGTGGTTTTCACGATATATGATAATTGCTTTTAAATTTCGACCTATTCCGATATGCATAAATGATTGCCCTAACAAGATAATATTCATACCTACAACTCATATCTGGAACTTTAGAGGAATGATCAGGGCTTTCTCTCACATCGACTCCACGACAAAAGGGACGATTACAATTCTGATATTATTAACTTCTCATTTCTGGATAGCCAAGAATATTTAGCTTTGTTTTTCTAAAACGTTGACAATTGTCATGTGAAAAACAACAGAAAAAGTGACGTTTTCTGGCACCTATTTTGTTAATGATCACATTTTGTAAAATATATTTTGACACGAGTTGACCAGACAGAATAAACAAGGAACTATAACTACAATAACGCCCAACTTGTGTACTGCTGTGAGTACCAATGCAATGGTAGTAAAACTGCTCCCGGCGATGTGATGTTTTGTGACGACAAAACATTTCATTATCATTGATAATCGTGGCTGGTCTTCTGATCACCATTCGTAATCTTGTAGTGTGATCCTACCAAACTGCAATATACTTTTGGTGTGAAGTTGAACCAAAGATTTAAACCATTAAACCAGACCTATGTCTAGGATTTTGTGGTTCAAAAACTGAGCAATAATTGACCACTTCCTAATTCAATAATTCCATTACTTGTGTTAATATGCTTGATGTTTCTATGCATGATTATTAGGTGAGAGTTTGGTGTTGAAACAACAGATGAGGTCCCGCAGGAATGCTCATCAACTGGTTAAATATGAAAAATGTCACCTGCGCGATCCCAGGGAAAATGTAGATAGGTTTGCATGTGGTCCTGTTTCCTCCATTATCGGTCACTCTGTTTCCGAAATTCTCTTCAGGATCTCGCACACTTGTTTAAATTGTCAGTTCATGTATGGTACAGTACAAAAAATCCTTGAGAGCTTCCGAGGAATAAATCTAAATGTGCTTCGGATAGGCTCTAAGACGGTCTGACTCCTATTTACATGAATGGGAATATTGAATGCGAAAATAGTCGACCAAATAGCTATGCAAATATAAAACAAGCCGTTTGCAGGAAATGCCACAATATCAAGATTTAGAAGAAGGCTATATTGTCATCTTTAGCTCGTACCTAAAGTTGAGAAAAGTTTTTAAAAAATTCTTCTTTTTTTTTCTGAAAATCGTGTGCAAACCTGATCACGCATCAGTGTGAATGTCATTTATGCATTTATCTATTTATTTAAAATTTATTCATTAAATACATATATATTCATCATAATTACTAGCATTTCTTAAATATTTTAATTTACTTTTATTCATTTTCATAGATCAGTTATGTTACATACCGTACTGATTTTGTCATGTGTGATATTTCGTTTCTTTGTGAGGGGAATGTGTATTGTAAGCTGTCCTGGCTGACACTAATCCGTAATCACAGCAGGCTAACGACTTCACATGTTAGCTCTTGTCACCTGAGTTAACTAGTACTTCTCACCTTTCTTAACTAGCATGTAACAGAATAATAAGGGATTGAACTCCGACATGATTAAAGCTAGGGTGTTCAAATTCATATTACATATGCAACTTCTGATTGACTGGAAGCCTATCCCGGTTGACTGGCCTTGACCTATTTTTTCAAGGTCATGTACTGTTTATTATGATATAACCTGAATAAACATAGTTAGAATTTCCAAAAATAATACTAGGTATACATCTAGCGATGCTCCAGAGGTGTGCTAAAGATAACTGACCTTAACCAATTTTATCCAGGTCAGATTCTTTTTAGTACAATATTTGAGTATGTCTAGTGTCCAAATTTATACCACATATTCCTGAACCTGTAGTCTATTGAATATCACTTACCTTGACCTATTTTCTAAAGGTCAAATTCTATATGTTAAGTCTATTAAAGATATCTGAATTCATGTTCCATATGCAATTAAGTTAGAATAGACCAGAAAATTGTTAAAGATGACCCGACCTTGATCTATATTTCCAAGATCAAATTACTTGATTTGATTATGAGCTATATAGAAGAGTATATTTAGAGCTAAGAATTTGGTCATGCTCCAGCAGAACCTCAGCACAAAAGTTTTTGCATCAAGTAAGGCCTTGGCAAAAGCTGACCTGGTTTAACTTCCTATGTATTTCTAAAATGAGAGAACTGTAGTCAATCTCACTAGATTACATTTTCGTTAAATTCATTAGATTAAAGTACCAAACAGATTGGGCTCTCTGAGCATCCATTGTGATCAGTGTCTGTAGAGCCTAATTTTCAAAATTCATTTTTTTTTGTAGTTTTAGATAGGTTTTTGTTAGGGTTAGGGTTTTGTTAGGGTATGTTACTTTATTTGGGTCATCGTCGCCATGTGACCAATAAGGTTAGGTGCGACGTTAAACTTTAAATAACCAACCAACCAACCATTTTCGTTAACCCACATAATGTTTTCAAAGTTCTAAAAATACATCTCCTGCAATGCACCATTGCCGAGTGTAGACAATAACTGATAGCCGAGGGGTATTGGAGCCCATTGGGATATTTTCTAATACATGTAATTAGATTGACCTTTCAATTATAAAGGCCGGGTAAATCCTATAATTATTCAATCACATGAGGTGAAATTTCCCACCATTAAGTAAAGGGGGTCATCACATTTATTTGAACAAATCATGCAGATAACCTACCAGATCTCTGATGTCAAAGAACAAGTTCTGTACAATATCAGTCCGTATTGCATAAACCTTCCACCTACCTGCTTAACAACAATAGTACATGTATTCTTGTATTTACTTTATATGTTTACTTGTTTGCTGACTTGTAGAGTGTGATGGAGACCTGTATTCCAACTGGGATATCCAAAAATGAATCCAAGACACTGAGAGGTAAGACATCAATAATGTATGTTGGGAATGAGTGTATGTGCAGCATATGGCTGGTGTGGGTGGGGGGAGATATCGGGGGGCACCTGCCTGGTCCCTTCCCTGCGAGGTCAGGAGTGTCTGGAATTATCCAGTTAACCCACTGCCTTTGGGAGAGGGATGCGCACCTCCATCCCAACCCTGTTGACAGTGTTTTTCGTTGATTTTGATTTGTGCTATTCACACCCCTGTGCATAAATGAGAAATCTGCATCCTTGACGTGATTCCGGATTTTAATAAGGTCTCCTATCTTATTTTACTAAGTTCACCTATAAATCTTTCAACACTCTTTCCCTCTACCAAGGGTATTAGATGAAAGGGATTTTTAAATACATGTATATAGGACGCCTTGAACCAAAATAATATTTCGATGTAATATCTCGGTAGATTTTTGGTTCAAGGTGTCAAATTTAAGATATATTAAAAATTCCATGCTAAAATGAGCACGAAAAAGCCAAAAGCAAACAAAACCCCAATTTCAAATGTCAGTCGACGTCGTTTTACATTGATTATGGCTCTGGGCATTAACAATATAAAATTTTGGTATTTTTCTTTAAGAAGCACAGCTTTTTGTGCAGAACTAAAAAAACAAATTTTTGGCTTTACTGATGTAAAACCTCTCTGAATGTAACTATGGTGTGTTTCCCAAGTTTCGCAACCCTCGTACTTCTTAACTCTATGAGGCCTGGACGATGTGGGGTGTACCACAGTCTAGGGAGGGGCGAAATTGCCCCCCCCCCCCCCATATATTTTCGCTATCCCTAAGACCAGAGTGCTGAAACTTACCACACTATATCTTCGGATCAGACTCTACAAGAAAATGTAAAAAAAAACAAAAACATGGTCGCCATGATGATGCCACAGTGACGGCATTTTCAAAAAAGGTTTTCTAACTTTTTATTTATGTTTTCTTCACAAAAATTGCATTGTAAATTAGTAAATAATAATCTTATGTGAAATAAAATAGCTTTTGCCCAGGGATTTTGAAAGATAAATGACGAAAACTTCACTTTTCTGGTACCCCCACATGGTCGCCATTTTGAAATTACTCCTGATCCTGGAGGGTTATGCAAATAGTTTCAAAATGACCTCGTTATAATAAACTACAATGTCTTGGAGTGTCAGCTCTCAAGTTTTTGTTGTTCCAGAGATAGAAGCAAAAAACCAAAAGGAGTTTGGGGGGTTTGGAGGCGGAAACTGCCAGGTACAGTATTCCAGGCTGATGGTGGTTTCGTTAGTAAATTACCTGTTAGAAGCTGGGGCTAATTTGTGTGTTTGAAGCTGTCACAGTCTTGACTTACCTATGAATTGAGAAGTAATCTGTCTGTGTGTTTTCAATTTCCAGATGCCTTTTACTCTGGTGTGTGCTCTTATCTAACTTGTCATTCATATTGGGAGGCTCCCTTCAACAATGTGAGTAAAAGCTATTTTTATCGGTACCTCAATACTAGTAAGCTTTCGACAGTATCATGTCCATTCCAACCTCATGATATGGAGGCCATTTCATTGTCATGATTGTGCAGTAAAGTATATCTTTCAATTAACAGAACCAATCACTAACTTGAAATTAGCCACGGTTCTCAACAATGGCAACTTTCCACATTAATCCTTGGACAGGGCTGCCTTGCCCCATTGTCGGCGACACTGGTGCACAGCACATGGGCCACCGTGATCTGCGGGTTGTTCTCGTGATCTCTCCCCTATGTTTATAAGGGGTCACGTCCAATCAATCGAGACGGTTTCTCGATAAACGAGTAAAACCGATAAATATCTCGTCTCGAAGGGTCCCGGTTTATCTCTATCGATTGTTGTCCCGGTTTGCTCCCGGTTTTCTCTCGAAGCGCAAGTCCATCTCGATCCTCCTCGAAATAACTCAACATGCTTCGAGAATGGAATCGAGATGTCATAAAAAGATAGCTTGAAGTATTCGGAAGGCGAGTGCTTAGTATAAATATTGTCTGTGGCAGAGAGATTAATCTCGGCGAATAAATATGCATTTAAATGAATTAGACTGAACATGGATCATTTAATATTATTTTGTAATTCTGTCTAGACATCTGCAATCGGTTACTTTCTCAGACAGAGCAAATTTCTCTAAACGCTATGAATGGAAAGAAATTGCCAATTGAAAACGTATAAACTGTCTCATTATAATTGAGTTATTCTGAACCTGTTTTTTAGAATTTGAATCACTGTATAAGATACGTCCATGCAGGAACTGCAAATTGAAATAAATTATGCAAGTCTAGGATAAAATTCCATATGTTCCTCTGAAAGTTGATCAGAATGGGATTTCCCCCGTATATTAAGAAATAAATAGACTATGAAGATCACAGGAGCGTCTGGTAATTCACTGAAAACCGGAGAATATAAACATAAACGCTCGATCGAAGTTTTTGGACAAACAAAACGCGGCATCGTTTATAGTAAAATTTATGTAACCGTTGGTATACAGCGTGATTGCACTCTGAATTGGGCAGTAATTATATTTTCATTATTTGGTTAATTTCCTATACACAGGAAATCGGCAATAATTAATAGAACGTGAGTAAATTATCAATTGAAGACATAAAAAAATCGTTTTTTGAATTATATTTTGGCCGCGACATATACGTTGGCGACGAGCACCCCTCTAATATGTAACCATCACAACACTCTAATCGCCCGAGAAGTTAAGATAGGCCAAATTAACGACAACAAAACACTGACATATTGAAACCGGGATCCCTTTCGAGATTATCGCTCAATTTCGTTACCATCTCAAAAACCGGGACGTTTCGATCGAGATAGAACCGGGAGCAAACCTGGAGTTGTCGTCAGGGGTCCCGGTTCTGCCCTCCCGGTTTCAGCCGAGAAATTTCTCGATCCATCTCGAAGGCATCGAGAAAGTGCCTCGATTAATTGGACGTGACCCCTAACATGGAGCAGGTTTTTCAACTTTTGATAACTGCTGTAAATATGATAATATGGATAAAATTTTCTCACCAATCCAAGGAAGGACCAACAAGCTTACATTTATGATAACCCTGACAGTCTCAGGTCGAAAATATACCTGTTATCATTGATTAAAAATATATTCTGGGTTAGAGACACAGGGAAGTGCTCGGAATGACGAACCGAAGCTCAAGCAGGCAGCCATGTGTCGGTGCACTGCCCGCTCCGATCGAGGCCAGACAGCATTGTCCAGGAATTAACTTGAACTATAGTGGAAATTGCCCATTGCCATGGAAAATATCTATAGCCAGAGTAATTTGCGACCGCAAAATTAACCCAGATGTTAAAGTCTGGTATTCGTTTACAGTGACAGAATTTTGTTTTTGGCTGGATATAAGGCGGGTGCTATGTTGTCCCCCCAAGTTGATAAATGCATATTATGTCAGCTTTTTCATCAGGCTGAAAATCTGTATATAGAGAGGGTACATCATTTCACCTAAGTATGTTTCTTTTGTTTGTTGACAGGATTCACATGTCAGAAAGGTACTTTACGTCATCGGAGCTGTCACAGTTATCTTCGTCCTCATCATGTATTACTGCCTGGTCTGCAACCATTTCTAGTAAGTCAGTACACCTAGTATTGCAGCTGGTGAGGGGCCAGAACTGAAGCCTATTGAAAATGATCGACCTTGATCTATTTTTTTAGGTCAAATTCTAGTTTTGCAATATATTTTTCAATGATTATAGTTAGGGTCTCCTAATTCATATTACTTATGTAACTGGCGATGAACTTGAAACCTACTGAGTTGATTGACCCTGACTTATTTTTACAAGGTCATTTTTTGTTAAAAGTCAACCCAAACGGTCTGAGGTCAAAAATATAAAAAACTAGTCCTTTCAACTCTGAAAATAATGATATTTTTTTCATAATTTTGTGCCATCTGAATGGCGAGATATTGCCGTTTGAAAGGTGAAAATCGCTCTCCTGTCAATTCCAGCGGTGACGTCACGGAAGGAGAGCCATCTTGTATTCTCTTTGTTAAAGCCGTATACCAGTCAAAACTAGCTGCTGATTACTGGAGATTTTCGGAATTTCGGAAGTAACCGGTCATTACATAATGGTTCATCAGAAATAGTGTCTTGGAAAATGGTTTTGTTTTCAGGCTCAAATGGACTACCATCGAATTCATTTGAGATTCTGCCATGCATAAACCGAAAAAACCTCTAAATACCTCATTATCTTGGGTCCCAATATTCAAATTTAAGGTATTTTGAACCTTGATAAATGAGAACTGTGTCAAAACCGACACTATAATCTGGTCCCAAGAGTGGTCGCTTCATACAGGTCACGGCTCGACATTAAAGACTGCCCGAGACAGGTGAATGTAGCACTGGACAGGTCGATTTGGCTGAATAAATTCGCCAGCTGTGCATCTGTCGCGACTATTGAAGACAATCACGTTTTTACAGTATGGCAGAACGCAAAACTTTTACGTTTTGTTCTTTTTTTTTCCTTAGTGCGAGTGCATCCATTCCCATATAGTGTATTTGCCGTGATGCTTCTGCACATGGTTTTTCTCTTGACTCCGCCGTTAGACATTCGCTCATTGGGCGACGTTGGTCTCGCTGGGGCCTATCGGCCAATCGCGGAGGAACTTATTTGCTCTGCGGCCAGTCGTAAAATGGCAGCCGAACAATTTTCGCAGTCAAAGTTGGGCAAGTAGGAGTAAACCTTGGACAAGTAAATTTGCACACCCACCTGCCCGACAGGACAGGTGATCTAAAGATCTAACGTCGAGCCCTGCAGGTTTCTGAATTAAACTACGATGAATGCCATCGATCTTAGTTCTATTACTCTGAGATTAGGCAACGAACCATTTGTTATTATCTTGGCAATGCTGCATTATTTTATTCACGTCAAAGTTGTTTGGATTTGAAGTATTTTAAAAGCCACAATGATACTTATTGTCTATTTTCTGCGGTATAGCTAATGTTGAAACATTGCCCGGTGCCTAACCATGGCCCGACATCACGTGTGCAATGACGTCATTTTGTGCCTTTCATGAGTTCTATCTCTTGGCTGTCCTATTGTAATATCTTCTGTTTGTTACTGCAGTTCTGATGATCCCCTGTGGGACCCCCCTGACGAGGAATGGGAAGAACCCATGGCTGAAGGCCAGGTGTGGCGACCTAGTTCCCAGTACAATGCTGAACTAGCAGTTCAACAAAAACGGCGCATTCCAGCAACCAGACGAAAGGCGCAACCCTCGCCCAACTCTGCTTTCAGAGAGTATAATCCAGGATAGAGTGACCTCCCGTGTTACATTTGGCTTTGAAAAAAGGCAGCCTCCAGAAACTTCTCTGGGACTCTTGGGCTGCGTTCATGGGTACCGTTCTCAATCCAAGTACAGTGTTCTAGACAGGTGTTCCCATTTGAGCGTCGTGAATAGACACAGGAACATTCTACTCATGAGATAATCTCAGATCACCAGCTCTTGACCAGTTGTGCAAACGACGATAAGCGGAGTGTTGTTGAAGTCTCCTATGGCAGCTAGGGTCCCAGTGAAATTTCACTCCCCGCTGTGTTAACATGTTTAATGAAACATTATCAGATCCGCTTATAAACCAACGTGTGAAACTTTTATGAACAGTTGAAGCATGATAGTACAGCAGCATACTATTTATTTCTTGTCAACTATCGATAATTTGGCATTCCAAGTGCAGAGTTTTGTCATTTCAAAAGTTTGGGTGAAGATATGAAATTATGATATTTCTGGGTGATTTTCCTTCTGCTGAGAATTAATTCCTCACTATAGCAATGAGTAGGTGGGATGAGGCACCATATGATCACATGAATATTGCTCCTACTATTTAGTTTGTCACCAGAGGTGAACATTCGATCTCCCCAAACTTTGGCCGGCTGTTTTAGAGGAAGCTCTATTTATCAACATGTGCTTGTGGGCTTCATCTCAGTGGAAAACTTTGGGACAGAACCAGTTGTGTTTCTCGAAGTTATGAGGGGAAGATAACTCAAACAGCTCATCAACATATTGAGGACAAGTCATGATCATATGTCTCTGAGTGGGGGGAGATAACTCTAGCAGTTCATCAACATATGGGGGCATCATATGGGCGACAATGTTGATAGAGTAAGCTGTAATTTAGGGGAGATAACTGCAGCAGTTCAACATATTGTGGACAATATTCATGATGGAGAGTAATCTGTGAGGGGGAGATAACTCCAGCAGTTAATCAATATTTTGGGCAATCTGCTCACTGGACTGATATGCAGGCGCAAGCTGGCATATTCTATCCCACCACACACACTCGATCTCTAATGTGTGGAGGCATGAGATTCAGTCCTCTTCTAGCCTAAGACAGCCTGTTAAATCGAGATGACGTCATGAATCAATAAAACTCCAGTCTGTTAGTTTTGTTCTTGATTTGAAATACATAGATTTGAGTGCAATAGCTGTAAAATTTAATTCACGATGCTCTTACATATCAAAGACCACAGACTGACCTGTGATCGTAGAATGTTGGAACTACTGCGCAGACACACAAGCTAAATGGGAGTGATTGGGTCATAGATAAACGTAGTTGGGTTATCTTGCCGGACAGGCATCCAGTCTGGTTCAGCTCTGATAAAATATCTGATGCAGGAGGAGAATTGAGCTGCTTTGTGTATCTTTTTGGACAGTTCAAAGTATTCGTGAGCCTATTCGATTAGGACATTTGATTTAGAATAGCTGGATCTGTGCTAAATGTCATGGTCAGTTAATATCCCTTGCTGGCAGGGGAAGAGAGGTGTAATTGTATTGTAAAGTATTTGTGGCAAGGACAGCCTTTTCAATACATTAATCACTTTGAATGGGATTATACATATTTGTACAAGTTTTGGGCAAGCAATGACCCCCACACACTTCATAATCAAATGCACTAAAGCTCACCATTGCTCTCCATATGCTCTTTCAAACAAGGTGTTCCCAAGAAATAATCTATTCGATGTGATAATTTGGGACGTGTTTACTCAGAATATTGCAGGGTTCATACGCCTCCTGGAAATTCCTGGATTTATAATTACATCCTAGAAATTCCTGGAGAATCAAATTTTGTATTTCCATCGATCACCAATATCTCGTTCCTATCACCACCATCTTAATAATGATGTTAAAAATTGGGTAATATAGTGCAAGAAAAATCGTGGAAAATAACCTGTATCAGCAGGATTAGCTTGAAAAACTTCTGGAATTCATTGAATGATGGTGTACGAGCCCCGATATTGGTTGTAGGGCACCACCAGATTTGTACATTTCAGCGCAGCTCTGTGGAGAGTGACGTTTTTGTTCCATGTGACGTAACACAGGTGACATCATTGGTAGTATCACATGGCCTTCACCACAAAGCTAATGTTGCTTCCATTCAACTCGCGCATATCTAATGGTGGCGCAAAGAAATTATCAAGGAGAAAATGTAAAGAGGAAAACAGATACAGGCGAGTCTTTGACTTGCAAGACTGAGCAATGTGCGGAATTAATCAAGACATAAACATGTTCATTCTGATTGTTTATTTACATAGCACTGTACAGAAGCAGGTTACCAACGTGAATGTATTAAATCTGTTGGTTACCATGGTAACTTGGATACTGCTGATATGAAGTAAGTGAAATAAATCTCATTTCATAACATTTGCTAAGCCTTGTATGTCTGCTTTATTATATCACAGTCAATATTGAATAGATGTCGCAATGTTTTTTATGTAACAACATTAATACTGTAACAAGTACTGATGTGTACGAACATCTCCATGCTGAAAGTCAATTGACAATAAGGAATCCACTGGACTGAGAACGATGAGGATTAGTTTTATTAGGAGGTAAAATGTCAAATATTTGAAATGTATGAAGAGCAGTTAAACAGATTATTTTATGTACAATAGACATATATACATACCTGTAGCTAACTGATACTTGGTCAACATCATTTGTACATATTGCACATTTTTAATGGTTCTCCAGCAACTAATACTGTATTATAACATGTCCACCTGCATATATCCTGTATATCAACAGTCGACCTAGCCTGGAAACTCTCAAATTATGCCACCTTTCTGACAGTGCAGTACCATGTATGCAAATTAAACTTTCAAAATATGCTGATTGAATCAATGCAACCCGTTTCCTTGCATGCTGTGACAGCAGTGTGCGGGGTGTTTTCTGACACCAGATTTTTCTTTTCGTCCTGCATGCCAGTTAACATCTTTGGATGGAGATGAAATGCTCTTATGCAATGTCACAAATACATTTCTTTGGTGTATCTGCTTGATTCGTCACGTCACGTGGATGTGTGATGTTGCCTTGGAGCATCAGTTTTCAACAAATGGTTTCAGGCTACATACATTATGCATTATGGCTGGTATCCGACAAGTATAGTCGATGTAGCAAATAGTATCATCCAACTTGGCACACTAACTGACCTGGTAAGGAGAAACTGACCATGAATATGCAGTTGAAATGAGATCAGCTCCACCAAAAAAGTAATCATCCTGAGATCAAGCCTTTCAATCAAGGCCACAAGGAAACGCAAGGCCCGCAACTGACATAACAGTTGTGGTGGGAAGCAGGTTCATCAGTGCCTGTTCTAGCATGTCGCTTGCAGGAATTCCCTTTAGCTCAGAAATTCCCTTTAGCTCAGGAATTCCCTTTAGCTCCGTTGGTTCAAGTACCCCCCATTACACTCCACCCCGCTTAATCCGCTCCCCTTCTGAAATCAACGCAGGTTCTGTAGTCCAGAGCCCACGCTCCATGAAACAGTGATCACGGCACCAATGTAAACGGATGAAGATTATAAAGCGCTATCAGAATTCAACCCATACTTGCCACACTAGCGCTCTACTGACTGAGCTAAAGGTAAATTCCCATTAGCTGTAAGCTAGTAAAAGCACTGGTACGAGTGAAGTGCCTCCCATTACACACTGTGGACAGGTTTCTTGCTTTACTCAGGTGTCGCTTTACATACTTTTCACTGTATAGGCTTCTGTACATGAGACTGATCTTAAGGGGATACGAGTTGGAGCTGCATGAATCAATTTTACTCCGCAGTTAAATTTTTCGACGAAGCTGAATCAGCTTTTGATTTCCTCTCAATATAAGGACATGGGAAGCACAATAAACATACCATGGCCCGATAACAATTCAGGTTGAGCAACATAAATTTTTTCATCCCACGACCGGCAAAATATTACATTTTCGAATTATTTTTAACAGAGGGCGGAAAAAATGGTCGTGTTCGTATTTAATTAGAGAGATGAGTTATTGAAGAGATTATTGTAAGCTGCATTTGAGTGCTTCTACTGAAGTGCAGGGTTTGGAGAACAGAATTGCGAGGACACACCATTGCGCCTCACTTTATTTTTATTCTTAATGGATTTTTGCTCTTTGGATAGTCACATCCTGGTCTCCGATCATTGCACATAAATTAATGCAGTATTCTGTCTATTAAACTGTTCATGCAACTCCAGGCATGGCCTCTGTGATTCATCATCTCATTAGCACAGAATTCCTTCAGACTTAGCATAGTATCTGTCTTTGCATGACTAGGGCATTCTGATTTGGCTTGTCTCCACAGAAAAAATGAAAGCTCGTGTGAAACAGATATTTGTTTAACACATAATTTGGTACTCATAGGGCTTAGATCTCCCCAATTCGGGCACACCTCCTATTAGACGTGGCAATTGTTTTTAGGATGGGACAGAGGGTGGGGCACATATGCCTGAGGGATGAGCAATCAGGAATCATGCCTGGTAGTAGTGCCTCTGAGAATGGATTTCTTTACCAATAGGTGAAACCCAGTGTGAGGCAACACCAACTCTATTTTGTGTTTCACGGCCCACCGAATCGAATAAACATAAAATTTCCAATTGCCACTTATATTTTTCCTATGAAAGTTTGAACATAAAGATTTAATCCCCTTTTCATTCCTGATTGTATGAATTAGCTGTTGTATTCTATCTGAAACAATGCCGGCAAATAAAATGCCAAACAACAAAAATAAATACCTTTCACTATAATTTTTCACTGTTAGTCAGTGAACTGATGTTGTTGTAAAATGCTGCTAATAGTAATTAGACAATAACGACATTGAATGTAAATCGGGAACCTTCACTGGTTGTGTGATCTATCACTGTGTTATTGTACCCATATTCCGACAGTGATGCGGTATGTCACAGCTTGAAAATGGTGGGTGTTTCAACAGCTCAGCCAATACAGGATGGTTTTAAGTTACTGTTGAAGCATGACGCTGAACATTTCAACACATGCAAAATTCGCTAGATTGTTCTGGAAGACAACCACAGACACAACAATGATGATGAAAATGTTAGATGATGTAAAATGTATGTTGGCAGTTAGCATGTGACTTAACATACAGTTTTTACCCCTCGGGCAGATTCTGCCCGAGCGGTATTGTCGTTGCCTCCGTCGTCTGTCCGTCCGTCTGTCCGTCATATCATTGTAAACACATTATCTCAAAAAGTCCTTCACTTACAACAATGAAACTTCATACAGTTGTTTAATACTGCCAGTACCAGAAGCCTATTGAAAGTCGGTGCCATTGGATGTGTTTTTCAGGAGTTATGCCCCTTTATACATGTCTGGCTGTTTTTATCCTTGTAAACACATTATCTCAAAAAGTCCTTCACTCACAACAATGAAACTTCGTACAGTTGATTAATGCAGCTAGTACCAGAAGCCTATTCAAAGTCGGTGTAATCGGATGTGTTTTCAGGAGTTATGCCCCTTTATACATGTCTGTTGGTCCATATCCTTGTAAACACATTATCTCAAAAAGTCCTTCACTCACAACAATGAAACTTCATACAGTTGTTTAATACAACCAGTACCAGAAGCCTATTGAAAGTCGGTGCCATTGGATGTGTTTTTCAGGAGTTATGCCCCTTTATACATGTCTGTCTGTTTTTATCCTTGTAAACACATTATCTCAAAAAGTCCTTCACTCACAACAATGAAACTTCATACAGTTGATTAATGCAGCTAGTACCAGAAGCCTATTGAAAGTCGGTGTAATCGGATGCGTTTTTCAGGAATTCTGCCCCTTTATACATGTCTGTTGGTCCATATCCTTGTAAACACATTATCTCAAGAAGTCCTTCACTCACAACAATGAAACTTCATACAGTTGTTTAATACAGCCAGTACCAGAAGCCTATTGAAAGTCGGTGCCATGGGATGTGTTTTTCAGGAGTTCACACAAACCTGTGTGGATTGCTGTGAATAGACAGTAATCGTTCGACTACATCTACTATAGGTAATCACTGCTCTATTGCTATATTGTTTTGTCTGTCTATGATCTATATCATACAGGTAAAATTATGCCCACCCCAAATATGTGAGTTGTTGGGGTCAGAAACATTATTTCCATAATTGCTCTGGGCCCGGCCCGAGGGGTCCCGATGGCGACAGCCACATGTTGGATCTTGAGAAAATAGGTCAATGTCAGTCATATTCATAGACTTCTGTTCAGGTCCATCATCAATTGCATATGTGGTATCAATTTAGAAAGCCTAGCTATAATTCATACAGTATATAACCTTGAAAAAATAGGTTCAGCCAACTGGGATAGGCTTCTAGTCAGTCACCAATTGCTCAAGTATTAAGAATTTGGAGAGCCTATCTTCACTCCTTTAAAAATCATTGCTAATGCTAAACTTGACTTTGACAAAACAGGTGAAGGTCATTCATTTTCATTGGGCTTCTGATCCATCACCAGCTGCATATGTGGTATGACAAGAAAGATGGACAGAAAGAGAGACAGATCATTGGGGCATCATTACATTATCTTCTAAATATTCTGTCAAAATGCACCAGAACACACCATTTTACTTAAATTAGATATACATGTAAAAATTTCCCAAGTGGGAAGTGACATATGGCAGGGATGTAGAAGTTCCACTTCAAAAATCTTTCTACTTTTTCAGTCTAAAAAAATAGTTATCAACAGTTGTAACTATGCTGTCAAAATGCAACGGTATATGCCATTTCACATATCGAGTTTCAAATAAATTTTGGGGACCTTCACATAAAACACAACAAAAAATGAGCATTAACTGAGTGATAATTTGTGGTTTTGTTCATTGAAACTTGGCCAGAATGCATCTCCAGACATCTGGAAGCTCAGGGCTTCACGGCCACTGTGGGCTAACAAAATATAATTGGGATAGCCATACCAATGAACTGGATCAAATTACTACATAAGTATTGGAGAGTGAAGCGTTTACTTTGTTGACAGAAGCAATCCACCAGTCCCCTTATGTAAAGTGCATTGTGCAATAAGTCAACCACTTCAGATTTTGTAGCTGAATGGTCAACATACAATATGTAGGCATGCCAGGTATCAGTGTTACAGTACATGTATGTCTATTTGACCAAAATGCCCCGAATCGAAGCTCCCTTGAATACTTTCAATTCTCCATACAGTATAGCAGCATATTTTCCCTGGATGCATTTTAGTTATTTGTGTAAGCAGGGCCTGATGTAGTCTAGATTTAGATACATTCAGTTGTCAATATCCCCATTGCCACATGTCTATGCCAGCGCTAGCAGCACCAATGTCCCGTCAATCCATTTTTAAACCATAATGTTAATAAAATTATGAACAGTAAAAAAGACTGTATAATGAAATATAAATAAAGCATTTTGTTGATGGGCTGCGAAATCCGTATGGAAGGTGGCCCTAAAGCAATGTCAATCATTAAAAAAAAAAAAACAGGAAAAAATTTCAATTCTTTGAAATACTTAGTCTAACAACATCACAATAATAAACTTCATGAAGCGCCAATAAATTGTGCTATATAAGTTTACTGTCTATAGTGCCACCCAATGATGAACAAATATTACAAAATCACAAGAT
>JAVTVY010053185.1:0-25949 GCA_036873755.1 Hanleya hanleyi | reverse complement strand
ACGGAATTCCTCAACAGACCGTTCCAACAGTTTCTGAAAGCCCAGAAGGTGTTTTTCTTCCATACGTACAACGAGACCAAGGCCTCCGTGGTGGAAAGGTTCAACAGGACATTCAAAGGCCGCATGTATAAATATTTCACCTATAAGAATACAAGGCGGTACATCGATGTTCTCCCGAAACTGGTGAGGGATTACAATCGAGCCTATCACCGGAGTATAGAGAGAGCCCCCATTACCGTGACCCAAAGCAATGAAGCCCAAGTCCGCCGTGTCTTGTACCCCAGGCCATCGCAGCGAGCGACGAAGGCGGTGTACAAGGTCGGGGACCCTGTACGGATCAGTAAAGTCAAGGGCAAGTTCGAGAAGAGTTACTTGCCCAACTGGAGCGATGAGCACTTCCTGATTAAACGGCGCCTACCCCGACAGCGGCGAGTCTATGAACTGGAAGATCTCCAAGGGGAAACGTTGCCGGGGACGTTTTACGACACGGAATTACAGCCTGTTGTAAAAACACAGCAAGACTACTACAGGGTGGAGCAGATTTTGAAAACGGAACGTCGACGTGGCAAACTGTTTCATTTCGTAAAATGGCAAGGCTGGCCCAGTTCCTTCAATTCCTGGGTCGCTGCCAACCAGGTGAAACGACTATAAAACCAGACACCACTGCCGTCCTCCTTCATTCCACGTCCGACCACAGTGCTATGGACCAACAGCAGCTGCCTCCGAAGACAGCGTCTCGCAAAACGCGCAAAGCGCAAGTGGTCTTTGGGGTGCTATTGCCAACCCTGCTGAGTGTGTTGTACGGAGGTGTGTTTTACGACGTAGCCTATGTCAGTACGTTACTTAACCAACTGAGAACACCAGCCATCAGTGAAACGGGTCTACAGAGAGCACCAGTCGTATCGAGCCCAGTCACCACCACCACCACCACACCCCGCGTACAAGCCACGTCGAGCTCTACACCTACACCAAGTACACCTACTACGTCTCAAGACCCACCGGATTTCATCCCTCACAGTGAACCGACCACCCACGTTGTACCCACCCCAGCACCATCTCTGAACGTGAACAGACAACGACGACCGACGTTGTACCCACCACCACTCCAGTTCACTCGTACGAAATTTACAAGAGCGGGTTACCACGACAACAGATACACCTCGAACCATGGACCCTGGGTGGCAGCATCCCTTCACTTGCGTCATCGCAGGACCGACGGGCTCCGGCAAAACGGACTTCGTCAGGAAGCTCCTTCAACACGCCGACAGCATGATCACTCCACCCATTGCCAGAGTCGTGTGGTGTTACGGAGAATGGCAGGAAGCGTATGCAGCAATGCCCCACATCACGTTCATGGAAGGCCTACCTAACCTGGCCGATTTGGAACCCGACACCTTGGTGGTTCTGGATGATCTCATGGCGGAGACGGATGCGCGGGTCACCCAACTCTTTACCAAAGGCAGCCACCATCGACGGCTCAGCATCATCTACATTGTGCAGAATCTGTTCAGTAGAAACAAAGAACATCGGAACATCAGCTTAAATGCCCACTACCTGGTGGTCTTCAAAAACCCGAGAGATATCACTCAACTGCTGCACCTGGCGAGACAGATATATCCCGGCCGCACACCGTTTGCGTTGGAAGCCTTTAAAGATGCCACAACCCCTCAACACGGGTATATGCTCTTCGACCTCAAGCAAGCCACCCCCGACCACCTTCGACTACGGACCGGCATCTTTCCCGGAGAGACCCACCACGTGTACATGCAAAAATAATGTAAACACATCCACAGTGGCGCCCCCAGCTGGGATCTGTGTGTTTGATGATGGGGAATAATAAAAAGAATGAATACCACAGCAGGGTTGACTTTGTCTGTGAGGTGGATAAAAAGAGCAGCGTTGTGGGTTCTAGCATTAGTTGTACAGGATGTCTGCGCGAGTACGGAAGCACGCTCCCACGCTCCGTGTATTGAAGACGGCCCCACCGAGTTAGTCCGAACCATTGTACGCGGTGCGGACCCTGGCCTTGTACGCTGTCTGTGCGAGATCGGGTACAACCTGTTAAAAGGCAACGTACCACTGACTCCGGCTCAGAAGACCAAGTTGGCCAAGCATAAGACAGGTCTCCGAACCCTAGTCCACAAGCGGGTCCCTCAAACACAAAAGAAAAAGGTGTTACAGAAGGCGGCTTTCTCGGGGCCATCTTAGCACCGTTGGCCGCTTCCGTGTTGGGTCCAGTATTGGGTGGACTCTTCGGCCGACAATGAACCACACGAAAAAAATGGTCCTCGTCGAACCTCGTTTCCTGCAAAACCTTCAATCACCCTACCCTGTCCCACCTACGGTGAAGACCATAAACAGCCTCGATGGAGAGATGCAACAGATCTTACAGAGACCGGGGTTAAGCGACAGTGAGAAAGTACAACGGTACAATGAGACGCTTCAACGGTACATGACGTTCATGGACCAATACAAAACCCTGTCTACCCCAGCAACAACACCACCACCACCACCACCACCACCACGTGACAGACCGCTGACCTCAGCACCGTTCCAACAGCCGCCATTACCAGGGGTAGCCCCCACAGCCCCACAGTGGGTGGAAGACGAAGTGCTGAAAAGTGTACCTGCCTCGTTCAAGAAACAAGCTGGCCTGGTATTACAACGGATGAAACAGAATCCTAACATGACTTGGAATGATAAAGGCGAACTCCTGGTACAGAATCAGGTGGTCCCCGGCACCACATGACGGATTTAGTGAATGACTTGATGCGTCAACGCAGATCGCACACCGATCCTCGAGGATGGGAGGTCTTCGCTCAAGGCTTGAAAGACATGCATGTACCACAGGAATTGGTGGGAAACCCCCACCACTGGGCCTTTATGCAGCAAACCCAGCAATCGCCGAGTCGTGCACCACGACTCTCACCACAACCTTCTTGGGAAGCCGACTGGGAACCGGAGTCACCCCCCAAAACTCCACCACCATCACAACGGGCACCTTCTTTTCAGACCTTTAAAAACCACCCTCGATCAGGACACCCCACATCTCCAGAGCCGTGACACGTAGCAAGTCAACGCGACGAACACGACGCCGGACACAACCGCCCAAGGCCTGGAACACCTATTGAAACCAACAGCAGCAGCAGGACAGCTCAGTCGCCATGTTTTACCTGACCCTACCCAGTAACAGTTCGCTGGATGTGTTTCCTGACAACACCGTGGCCAAGTACGTCACCCAGTTACCGCAACCGTTAGATTTACCTGGCCGGTGGGAATGCGGCCTCGTGGATATCCAATACCCTTACTCGTGGTACAACGTGCGAGCCAATGAAGTGTGGTACGAGGTGACCTACGAAGGCAAAACACCCGACTCACCCTGCCCGAAGGCCAATACGATACCCCCAAAGAGTTCATGGGTGGGCTGTCAAGACTGATGCATTATAAGGCGCTACGGGGGGTGACGAATGCTTCAAGACCCATCAAAGCCTATCCCTTCAAGAATCACGTGGACTTCGATTACAACGCATACAACGACAAGGCACAGCTTATCGTCTCCGGCAAGGCGAGTGTCGTACTGAGTGCTATCCTACAGCAAATGCTGGGTTTCGATCTAAAGACGTTCGCTGGTCCCACCGAACACCATGGCGAGATGCCGATGGATATGAAGTCGGGTATGTACGGACTCTACGTCTACTCGGACGTGGTGGACAACCACATCGTGGGCGATATCAACACACCTCTGTTACGGGTGGTCCCATTAAAAAGACGTATGGAGGTCAAGTCACCCACAGTTTCACCCTCATGCTCTACTTGCCCGTACGACAAACTGACATCAACACGATCACGGTGGATATAAGAGATGACACGGGACGACCGGTGGCATTCGAACGAGGAAAAGTGGTGCTGACACTTCATTTTCGACAAGCACGTGCTCCCCACTTTGCATAATGAAAGTACCTTACGAGTGCGATGCACGCAGCTATGCCGACTATTATGCCCAACAGGCCGGGGGTGGCTTTCCGGTATTTAGCGGTGCACGCATGCAGCGAGGACATGGTCTGGGGAACATACTCGGCAGCATTGTGAAAACGTTCCTGCCCTTGGTGACGCGTGGGGTGAAAGCAATCGGCAAACAAGCGGTACGCAGTGGACTGCAAGTGGCCGGTGATGTCTTGGGGGGTACAGCACCCAAAGAATCCTTGAAACGGCGGGCCAAAGAAGCGGGAGGCGTCTTGGTGGCCAAAGCACAACGCACCGTTGGGAATAAAGAGCTGCCCCACCGAGACCACGCACCAGTCGACGACCGACCCAGCGACGACGCACATCGAAGAAGACAAAGGATATCTTTTCTTAAAACATGTCCTTAATCCACGCCGAGTCCTGCCCCTCCACCAACAGTGAATTTGATTTGTGGACCGTGCCGCCCACACAAACCAGTGTCGAACAAGGATTATTGGTGGAGCATCTCCCGCTCTCCAGCATCAACGAAACCGGGCCCATCGAGTTCACCATCAGTAATGCGGATGCGGCCTATGTGGATTTAGCCCATACCTGCTTGTATGTGAAAGCCAAGGTGGTCAATGGAGCTGGCACCAGAATCGCTGACCAAGCAACGGTGGGCCCGACGAATCTCTGGCTGCACTCGATGTTTCAGCAGGTGGATATTTTCTCAGCGACAAACTCATCAGTGACTCCACCAACACGTACCCCTATCGAGCCTACATCGAGACACTGTTGTCGTATGGCCGAGAGGCTAAAAAATCTCAGCTGACAACAGCTTTATTCTACAGGGACACGGCCGAGCACATGGACACGGCGGACAATGGGGGATATAACAAACGGAAGGCTTTCACTGCGAACAGTGCCTCGGTGGATATGATGGGTCGACTGCATGCAGACATGTTCATGCAAGACCGGTACCTCTTGAACAAGATCCCCATCAAATCCGACTGATACGGGCGCCTCCGACCTTCGCCTTGATGGCCACTAACGTAGAGGGGCATGCAGCGGACTATAAGATTGTCATCCAAGACGCAGTGCTGTATGTCCGAAAAGTGAAACCGAATCCAGTCGTTCAATTGGGACACATGAAAGCCTTGGAAACAAAACCAGCCAGTACCCTATCCGACGTGTACAAACCAAAGTGTTCTCTGTGCCTGTTGGAAATATGGGCGCCAACAAAGAAAACCTGTTCCTGGGGGAACTACCCAAGCGATTGATCCTGGCCTGTGTGGAAAATACCAGTTTCAGCGGAGCCTACCCAGAGAATCCGTTTGACTTTCAACATTTCGGCATCAATTTTGTGGCCCTGCATGTGGCTGGACAACAGGTGCCAGCCACGGCCTTAACACCGAACTTTGGGCGGAGGAATTTCATTCGAGCCTATCAGAGCCTGTTTACAGCCACCGGTCAAATCAACCAGGACGAAGGGAATATGATCAGTCGGGAGGACTACGCGAACGGATACACGTTGTTCTGTTTCGATCCGACCCCCACCTTAGAGAACGACCATCAGCTGGCCCTGGCCAAGCAAGGCAACTTACGGTTGGAAATCCACTTTGCACGAGCCCTGGCGACCACCGTCAATGTGATCTGCTACGCCGAGTTTGACAACATAATTCAAGTGGACAAGGCGCGCAACGTCCTGTGTGACTTCTCCACCTAAAATGGATACAGACCAGATAACCACCGTGCTGGAGAATGACCCAGAGACACGTAGGGTCTTTCAAGGGGTGTTCGCCCGAGATGTGTTTCCATTAGACCGTATGTATCCTGCTGCTTACGTTCTCAATACGGACCCGATGGATCGACCCGGTGAACACTGGGTGGCCGTGTACTTGACAGAACAGCAGGGGGAATACTTTGACCCGTACGGTCTGCCACCCCTCCATCCCAATTTAACAGACTTCATGGATCAAGGCACAGAGACGTGGTGTTGGAACAGTCAAACGTTGCAAAGCCTGACCAGTGGCGTGTGCGGACAATATTGCTTGTTTTACCTGTACCATCGATGCCGAGGAAGACCCTTATCTACCATCGTACAGATGTTTGACGAGTACCCCAAGGCCGAGGACCGCGATGTACTCGTCTATGACTGGGCCGCCCATCATTTCAATGTACAAGCCCCGTTCTGGGCTTAAGTTAATGACAAGCCCCTTGTTCTGGGCTTAAGTTAATGACAAGCCCCTTGTTCTGGGCTTAAGTTTACAAGCCCCTTGTTCTGGGCTTCAATGTACAAGCCCCTTGTTCTGGGCTTCAGTTAATTACAAGCCCCTTGTTCTGGGCTTCAGTTTTCACGTGGTTGTTCTCACGTTGTTTTTGTTCACTGAATAAAAAAAAAAAAAATGAGATCTCACCAAAAAACCCTGTCTTGTGTGTTTTATTCCTAATGCATCAATGCCCAATGTGGAGATTCAGTCAAACTGAAATCAGTGGTGTAGGATGGGGCCAAAATGTAACCCATCAAGTTTAGAATGCAAGAGCACTATAGTAAAAAATAGAGAGCCAATGAAATCAGCCCACAGACCAAGTACGTGTTTTTGGTCTAGGTTTGGAGCAGGCATTTCATTGAGGTACGTGTATACGGTGAGTGAAAAGACTCGTCCAACACGTATAGATTATGTTGATGACTATAAGTTCTAGGTAACCCATCAAGGTTAGAATGCAAGAGCACTATAGTAAAAATAGAGAGCCAATGAAATCAGACTACAGACCAAGTACGTGTCTTTGGTCTAGGTTTGGAGCGGGCATTTCATTGAGGTACGTGTATACGGTGAGTGAAGAGACTCATCCAACACGTATAGATTATGACTATAAGTTCTATGAGCATAATGCATGAAAGTGGCTTTGAACACCGTATTAGCCAATCAGTGACCTAGAATGGAGCCAAAGGTAACCCATCCATGTCCAGAAAAACATTACCCAGGTGTACAAGAACCCAGATGTAGGCGCGGACGTCAGCGAAAGCACACCGTGAGTACCCCAATTCGATTGGCTGATTGTTCGACCGCTGATTGGTTCTTTTTCTCGACCGCTGATTGGCTCTTTTTCTCAACCGCTGATTGGTCCAAATGGAACTGCCCATCTTTCCCAGGTTCATCTAGAATCCCCTTTTTTTTGTGCTCAAGCTCTGACTATAGCGATGCCGCAACATTGTCTCATTGGACATTGGACCGTCTGACCTGGAGGTGACCCTTTGACCTTTTCACCCACGTCCGCGCGCGCGCGCGCACTGCCGGGGATGACGCGGGATGACGCGCGCGCGCTGCGGGGCGCTGGGGCGGGCCAGGCCAGTGGAAAACACCCCGGCGGTTGAACATTGGAACTCTTGTGGGTTTGGAGGATGAACATACGGACGTCTAAGGGAAAAAATTGGAACTCTTCTATGTTTGGAGGTAGTTTTAGTGAAAACCCGGAAGTGACGTGACAACCCACGTGACCTGCGTATATACTCCTGTAAAATAGAGCCGATTTTATTTCTTTGGAAGGGGCAAGGTCAATAGGACTTGCGCTTTTTATACTACTAAACTGTGAAGTAGATTGCATCTTACATAGGCCTTAAGGCCGTGATATGCATATGAAGTATTCTGGGGCATGGTCAGTACTTTCCAATTTTCCCTTCGTCTACTACTCGCCGATTTTTTATATTTTTTTTATTATTATTTATTTATTTATTTATTTATTTCCTAGAGAGCTTTAAAATAAGACCTCACTCTACCCAATCGGGCCACTAGTGCTCCACCTAGACTCCAACATGTCCACCCCGTATGGATTTATACATACTAATATCCCAGTATATGAGTGTATATGGGTCTATATGGATCTATATGGATCTATATACAAGCCTACCCGGTACTTTCATAGTTTTTTCCATCGTATTCTACATGATCAACCTCATAGCTCATAGTAAAAGCCATAAAAAAAAACCCCGACCACCCCTATACCCCATACAGGCCAAATATAGCGGGACATCATCTTCGCCTGGGAATTGGTGTAGTCCGAGTTGTCTCCCTTGCATCAAAGCGTATAGATGGGGCTGTGGTTTGAACGGAGTTATTATCCGGGCAAGCCGGGGAAATTGACCTTGAGCAGCCATTTTTGTTAGCGTTTGTTACATATAACAGACCTGTACGGAATATTTCCACTTTAAATCGTTCATACCCAACAAAATTATATCAAACTAATTCATGCATTCATATCTAAGTCATTCATATACCGCGGGAGACCACATGAAGGTGCCCCGATGCCGCTCAGCATACGTTCGATGAACGTTCGTAATTTTTCTTTTGCTGGTGCAAACTGGACGATGTAAATGCTCGACACTGGGGTGGCACTCGATCATAGACTGGTTATAATAACATGCTGCAACACTTAAATTCAGATCTCATCAACCAGAACGTGTTATGTGCTGGCAGTTCATGACAATATCGTAAGATATGTATGCTTGCTAACCTTAGTTGGATTCGTCATGAAATCATTTGGAAATAAGTAATTCGAGCACTTTTTTGTGACATAGCAAAACGAAGATGACAGCCGTTTCCCTTTTCGCTGCGATGGTTTACACGAAAAACCGGCTCAGTTATAAAAATCCATATCTCCGTAAATATGAAATGTCCCAACTTTTTACGTCAAGACAATATTCTTTTATATGTGTACTTCCTATTTCCCGCAGGAATTTATGAAATATCAATTCTTTCCGCAATAAACTTACAATTTACTGGCAATGGTAACGAAATTCTTCGTCTCCATTTGAGCTTCCTGTACGGCGGCGGAACGTCAAGATCAAAGAGCGCGTGCTGCGACGTAACAGATCACGTGAGGGTCTAAATATAGATCGTTTGTTTACAAATATCAGCTGATCGTGTCTGAACATGTCTGTCTGAACATACAGCGGCCATCTTGCACCCATCACCCATCCACCATCCACCACAGCGGCCATCTTGCACCCATCACCCATCCACCATCCACCACAGCGGCCATCTTGCACCCATCACCCATCCACCATCCACCACAGCGGCCATCTTGCACCCATCACCCATCCACCATCCACCACAGCGCCCAATATGAGCATGTCTGTCTGAACATGTCTGAACATGTCTGTCTGAACATACAGCGGCCATCTTGCACCCATCACCCATCCACCATCCACCACAGCGGCCATCTTGCACCCATCACCCATCCACCATCCACCACAGCGGCCATCTTGCACCCATCACCCATCCACCATCCACCACAGCGGCCATCTTGCACCCATCACCCATCCACCATCCACCACAGCGGCCATCTTGCACCCATCACCCATCCACCATCCACCAGAGCGGCCATCTTGCACCCATCACCCATCCACCACCCACCACAGCGGCCATCTTGCACCCGCCACCCACCACCACCCACCACAGCCGCCATCTTGCACCCATCACCCATCCACCACCCACCACACACCCCACGTGACCACAATACTCGCTTCTGATTGGATGAAACGTGACGTCACAAAGGTCATATGCAAATTTCCGGGGTCAAGTTGACTCCGTGAGCTCCTACATTTGACCTCCTCCGTTTCCTCCCTAATATGCAAATTTCTGAGGTGAAGTTAAGGGGAGATAACTCTATTGTTATAGATAATAAAGAACTCTATTGTTATGCCGCCAGGGGGCGCTCCGAAAAATAGGACTTGAAAGACGCTTTGTATACTACTGACAAGGCTCGTTAAAAGAAGTTACTTTTGAAACAGAAATATCATGCTATTCAGTGGGATTTCACATATTCGCGCTTATTTAACTAAAAGATGGTTGCGAATTAATCATGATACATCGAGGAATGACTAATCCTTGTTATTATTTGAAAATGGGGGGGAAAATGGAATTTGGACCGAAACGAATAATTTTGTACGACTGGCCTACAAAATTGTTACTGTCGAGGAAACCCGTTAATTCAAAAATAGAACGTACCAAAATAGTCGATTGTGCATTTTACCTCATAAAGGGCAGCTGGACCGACCTGGACAATAGATGTACACACGCCAGTGTCCGAGGGAGTTATTCTTGGGTAACCATCACACATTCTTTAAAGTGACTTCAAATGAGGGAGGCTCAGCCATTGGCACATTCTAATACTATGCAAGCTGACCAGTTATATTACATTATCGAGTGAAATGTTAGCAAATATGGTGAGTATGTTTTTTTCATAATTGAGAGCACGAATAACATTTGAAGTACCGGTAGTTATATAGGCTTCCTAGAAAAAATATATAATTATTTTAATGAATATCCACAAAAAAGTTCTTATATACGGAAGACGCCACAAACCCCGGCACTTTTACTCTCGACTTCCTTGTATATAAAATAGAATAAATCGGTAAACTGATGAGAGTATATAAAATAGAATAAATCGGTAAACCGATGAGACAAGTATGCGATTAGCTATAAAAAATGTTGTAAAATTATATATAGTGTGCAAAACACGGCCGTTTGCAACAAGATTTGAGTCTCCCGCATGTAACATCATTTTGTTTTGTGATGTGTTTTTAATAACTATCAATTTGACCTCGGAATTCTCTACCATAACATCGTCAAATGTTGTTCATGGTCTGAAAAAACAACAACACATGAATACGCACTATATTGCTGTTATTTCGCTCGATTATAGATCATATCTGTTGAGCTTGCATAAAGAGTTTAAGTATATATATATGTGTCAATGGACTATTCAATTTCGCGCAGTAGTAACAATACGTAACCATTATGTGTTCTGTCGAGGGTTATGCAAATATACTTAGAACAGCGGTTTTTAAAAATCTGTAAAGTTTTACTATACGCTTCAAATCGTCTGACAGGCTATTCCAGCTAGTGACCCCAAGAGCCGATAACGAATTCTTATGGTAATTTACACGAAAAAGATTTAGTGGAGCAGATCTTGTGTTATATGAATGTGTTTCAGAGACATGCTTGAAACTTGTTTTCAGATGACTTGGCTTATTACCATTAATAGCCTTCCAAACTAGGGTACATCTATTAAGATATAATCTTTGTCTAACACTCAACCGTCCACATTCCTTTAACATATCCACTCTATGTGTCCGGAGACCACATTCCAATATAGGCCTACTCCTCGTTGCTCTATTTTGATTACGTTGGAGTCTAGATATATAAATTGTAGAACAGTAGTCCAAGTGAGGCAAGACAATCGTATTATATAGGGTAAATCTCGTTTCTTTGGGGACGCAAGGTCCTATACGTTTTGGCACCAATACTTCTATTTAACTTTCGCACAATTTGATTGATGTGTTCATTGAACTGAAGATTATCATCAAGTAGTGTTTGGGATCGCCCGCACCATATCTGGATGGCATTTTAGAAGCCAAAAAACTATATCTCTGTATAAAAGAATCTTTATAACCCTACCTGGCCTGGGGGTTGGGCACTTTCTGTCTCCTGTTGTTTTTTTGCTCCTATGTCCGGAACGACAAAAAATTGAGAGCTAAAACTCCGTGACTTTTTAGATTATCATATCGGGGTCTTTTTGAGCCTATTTGCATGACCCCCCGAGCAAAGGATCATGGGTAAATTCGAAATGGCGGCAATGTGGGTTACCGGAAAAGTGATGTTTTTGTCATATTTCTTCAAAAAATTTGCTTTTCTGTATGGAAAAGTGGGTAAAATCTATACAGAAAAGCAAAAATTTTGAAGATTATTATTTACTAATTTATCATGAAGTTTTTGCCAAAAAAAAAAAAAAAAAAAAAAAATTCGAAAATTCTGACCGAAAAATCGCCCAAAAATGCTCTTTTGGAAAATGACGTCAAAATCGCCAAGGCCAGATAGGGTTAAAGTTGTTGTGCACACTGCAGGTCATGGTAAGAATAGGCCTCAGTTCCTCAGAGAGCTTGTTGTAAGAGGCGACTAACTGGGGCACCCGTGGAGTCCTCGGGGTCCCAGGTGTTAAAAGGAATCAGACCCTACCCGTGTGGTTTCCGGGTTTAAAAAGGAATATGGCAAGCCAAAGTGCTTTTTATTTCGATATCGGAAATTCTATTTCAGATATCGGATATCGGAAAATTGGAAATTCTAATTTCCGATATCGGAAATTGCAATTCCCGATATCGGAAATAGAATTTCACATATCGGGAATTAGAATTTCCGATATTGGAAATTTTCCATATCGGGAATTCAATTTCCGATATGGGAAATAGAATTTCTCATATCGGAAATTGTCACTGAATTTCCGATATCGGAAATGATATTTCCGACAATAATTCAGTGACAAATTTCCGATATCGGAAATTCAAGAATTGAATCATGGGTGTCGGGACGTTTCGGCACGTGACATTCGGCAAGCGACATTTCGGCACGCGACATTCGGGCACAAAGTAGATGGTACGACATTTCGGCACTCAACATTTCGGCATCTTTATACAAAATATGATCATCGTGAAAAATAAACAAGAAAATCACTTTTTTTTCTTCTATGAACAAATGAACTAAAAGTTTAACCCCACTCAGCATGATCTTATATATGTACCGGGTACGTATCTGTTAGTCTGATTGCTGGCAATTTGGTAAAATACCTACAATACCGGTATATCTAGAACTTGCTGAAATGTCACCTGCCGAAATGCCGTTCCCTTCACTTTGTGCCGAAATGTCTTGGAAATGTCGCTGATTCGGACCCTGTGTGCAGGCTAAGGGAGGTAACCCATCATCATACTAATACACGCGCTACAACAAGTTTTGTCGTGACGAGATTTTTTTTTAATTTTGAGATCGTCAAACGCGCTTGGTGTGACATTTTGTGAGAATGGTATGGTTCTGAGGTAAATTAACATATTCTTCAATTGTCTATTATGTTGATGAAATGTGAAATAACAATAGCAACAACCAAAGCATGACCAGAATTCGAACGATTGCTTTACGTTATAGATGGGTTGGGGTGACCTGGTGACGGTTTCGAGGGTCAAGTCAACCTTGTCGCCCTAAACAAAGATCCGGTAATGTTATGGTAGTAAGAATATCATGATACCAGCTTCTTCACATATTTACATCACAAAAGGTTGTGACGTATTCTGATAATAGGACAACTGTTGACTGTCACTCTTGAGATAGGGTAGACGGGTAGGGAGTACAGTCATTTTCCCCCCCTGTCATTTTCCCCCCCTGTCATGTTCCCCCCCTGTCATTTCCCCCCCCTGTCATATTCCCCCCCTGGACATATTCCCCCCCTGTCATATTCCCCCCCTTATATTTACTTGTCCATATAGCTCTTGTGGGTTAAATATTTAGGTAATTTTTTCTTCCAGTAAAATAATGCCAATTTTTATTTATCATAAACTGTTACAGGAAAGACAAATGTTGTTTTTTTTTAATGTAATTCCATCAATAAATTATTTGATCTTTTCCAGCGCTAAGTATGAATAATAAATAAATAAATAAATAAATAAATAAATAATAAATAACAATGAGTGATTAGTAGGAGATATAAATAGATTTAAAAAATTATTAAAAATTAAATTATTTTCTTCACAGATATATCTTTAAGTAGTCTTAGATAGGCACAAATTTTACCAACCAATACCCGTACCAGTTAATCTCCAATCAATAGGAGGCTAATAAATACATAATAATTTAAGAAGCTTAATCTATCTACCTATCAATTATAATTGTGCCATTCAAATAATTCTGTTACTTTTATTGGTTGGTAAAATTTGTGCCTATCTAAGACTACTTAAAGATATATCTGTGAAGAAAATAATTTAATTTTTAATAATTTTTTAAATCTATTTATATCTCCTACTAATCACTCATTGTTATTTATTATTTATTTATTTATTTATTTATTTATTATCCATACTTAGCGCTGGAAAAGATCAAATAATTTATTGATGGAATTACATTAAAAAAAAACAACATTTGTCTTTCCTGTAACAGTTTATGATAAATAAAAATTGGCATTTTACTGGAAGAAAAAATTACCTAAATATTTAACCCACAACAGCTATATGGACAAGTAAATATAAGGGGGGGAATATGACAGGGGGGGGAATATGTCCAGGGGGGGAATATGTGCCAGTACTCCAAAATTATGGTTGAGCGGGAGCTCCGTTCATAAAATCAAATGGAATTGTTGAGCGTCCATATATATTGATGTTGAGTACTGTTATTGTCGTAATATTTGTGGCACATGGATGGGTATCAATGAATGTACCGTGAGCGTGAGGGGTGTACTATTCGTCGTCAATCATATCTGCGGCATCTCGGCAAGTCGGCATATCTCCAAAACACTAGCATGAGTTAGGTTCCATAAGCTGCTTACTTCCTCTTCCACCGTGATGTTTTCATTTTGCTGTAAAGCAGTCTCAAAATAATATTTGTAAATATTCGTGTTGACGTCAGGTGGATGGCGGGAATCACGTGATATTGAAAATATGGGGAGGGACGAATGGCCTTGGAAAATAAGGGAGATCGTAAATAAGGATGTGCATATGATGTGACCAATACCGACCCCGTCGACGGCACCATCTGCAGTGTCAGCAAGTCGGCGTGTTGGCAAAATTTGGGACAAAAATGAATAAGGGAGGTAAGCTGGTAATGTGGTATCGAAGTCTTGCAAACAAGGGGAGGTAGACAGAGTATACCATTTCGTCTTCACTTGGGGTTTATTTGTAAATAAGGATGTATATGTGATGTGCCTGATAGCGATCCGGTCGTCGTGTAGATTGTCGGCAAGTCGGCTTGTTGGCAGAATTGACAGTGTATGCCATTGCGTCCTTTTTCGAGTTTGTTTGTAAATAAGAATGTATGTGGGCAAGTCGGCATGTTGGCAAGATTTGTAGTCAGTATAATTAAGGGAGGCAATCACTGGTTATTGTAGTCTGGATACAGTCCCTGCCATCGAAGTATATGTAATGTCACTGATGTCACCCTGTTGTGTTGGCATCGCTCTTTTAAGTGTCGGCTTGTAGGCAAGTCGGCATGTCTCCAAAACACTAGCGTGAATTAGTTTCCATAACCTGCTTACTTCCCCTGTGATGTTTTCATTTTCCTGTGAAGCAGTGCCAGAATATTATATGTATATATTCGTGTTGACGTCCGGTGGATGGCAGGAATCACGTGACATTGAAAAGATGGGGCGGGACGAATAGCCTGGGAAATAAAGAAGATCGTAAATAAGGATGTGCATGTGAGGTGACCTATACCGACCCCGTCGACGGCACCATTTGCAGTGTCGGCAAGTCGGCAAGTCGGCGTGTTGGCAAAATATGAGAGAAATATGAATAAGGGAGGTAAGCTGGTATGGAAGTATTGCAAACAGGGGGAGGTGTATGCGATCTCGTCTCCATTTTGGGGTTATTTGTAAATAAGGATGTATATGTGAGGTACCTGATACCGATCCTGTCGTCGTGTAGAATGTCGGCAAGTCGGCTTGTTGGCAAAATTGGAAGAAATATAAATAAGGGATGTTAATCTAGCCTGACTTACTGCCCCTGTTATGAAAGAAAGGGAAGCAAGGGGAGGTCGGCAGTGCAAACGATTTCATCCTTTTCGGGTTTGTTTGTAAATAAGGATGTAGGGCCTATATGTGAGGTGCCTGACACCTACCCGTCGACGTCGCCTTGTAGGGTGTCGGCAAGTCGGCGTGTTGGCAATATTTGGAAGAAATATAAGTAAGGGGGGGCAACCACTGGTTATTGTAGTCTGGGTTACAAATAATCTGTAGACCCGGCTATTGAAGCAATGGAAAGAAGGGGAGGTAGCCAGTGTAGACGATTTCGTCTCCTCGGCATATATATGTAATGTCACTAATGTCACCCTGTTGTGCTGGCATCGCTCTTTGGAGTGTCGGCAGTAGTATGTAAAGGGCAAATTGGGGTGTTTTTAGGGGGAGATAACTCTGTTTGAACAATTTTTCGCGAAGGATACGGAGCTCAAAGTGAAGATCACGTGATGGAAAGGTCAAGGTCACATCCGGGTCAAAGGTGCTGTGAAGGTCAAAAGGTCAAAGGTCACTTCCGCTCACGTGACGGCCCAACAATAAGGCTGAGACTCCCAATGTGAATGCGACGTTAAACCCTAATTCTCTCTCTCTCTCTCTCCCAATGTGAATCTCCCGAAACATGGTCCTCGACGATATTGCCATCTATTTGCCCATGTTAAATGGCCAGTGGGGAACCCTCAGTGTCTCCATACAGAGATAAACCGTATTGGCACGAAAAAAAATACTTGAAACATTGGAATGAAGACTTATAGTAATAAACATAATCTATATGTGTTCTACTATGTTATTATGACGACTTTAGGCATGCGCAGATTGGGGTGTGGTTATTTTATTATGACGACTCTAGCATTCGTGCGACCCCAAGGTCGAGCGTTTATTGTCCAGTTCGCACAAACAAACATGGCGAATTTCAACATGGCGACCGCACAACGTTCGTCCTACGTATGCTGACCGGCAAGGAAGACGACTCTGATGGGGCGAACCCTCTGTAGGCGCAAATCCCCGGTGTTCTCCCCAGAGACGTTTTGGGGCCGAGAGGGGCCCCTATTGGTCCGATGGGGTCGAGTGAGGTATCAATATGAAACATACGTGTTGAAGCATCCGACAGATGGGGTGTGGCGTGGAATCGACGTCATTCTGTGCATGCGCAGTAGACAAAGGGTATAGAAATAGACGTTTTGGGGTCTAGGGGGGTCACGGGTGATCCGATTGGATCGAGTGAGGTATCAATGTCAAGCACACGTCAGGTAGCATCCGCCGGGATGCATGTGACGTGGAACCGATGTAATTCTGCGCATGTGCAGTACTGTAGACAAAGTCTATGGAAATAGACGTTTTGAGGTCTAGGTGGATCACTAGTGGTCCGATTGGATCGAGTGAGGTATCAATGTAAAGCACTCGTGAGGGATCATCCGCCGGGAGGGGTGTAACGTGGAACCGACGTCATCCTGCGCATGCGCAGTAGACACCATGTATGGAATATCCGTTTTGGGGTCTAGATGGATCACTAGTGGTCCGATTGAATCGAGTGAGATATCAATGTAAAGCATACGTGGGGGAGCATCCGCCGAGATGGATGTGACGTGGAACCGAAGTCATTCTGCGCATGCGCAGTAGACAAAGGGGATGGAAATAGACGTTTTGGGGTCTAGGTGAGCCACTATTGGTCCGATTGGGCCGTACGATGTGTCAATGTGTAGCATTCGTGAAGGAGCATCCGTCGGGATGGGTGTGACGTAGAAATGACGTCATTGTGCACATGCGCAGTAGACAAAGGGTATGGAATAAACGTTTTGGGGTCTAGGTGAGCCACTACTGGCCCGATTGGGCTGAGCGAGGTGTCAATGTGTAGCATTCGTGAAGGCGCATCCGACTGGATGGGTGTGACGTGGAACTGACGTCATTGTGCGCATGCGCAGTAGACAAAGTGTATGGAAATATACGTTTTGGGGTTGAGATGGGCCAAGCTTAGCCTCTGATTGGACAAGAGCAGCCGAGAATACATCTAAGGGGCAAGAACGAATATGACAGAGACAGAGCCAAATGGCGGCCTCTGATTGGACAAGAGTCTTCTTAAATTGAAAACATACCCAACGCGACTCCCCAGCGTTGGTATGGTGTAACATTGGGGAGAACAAACTATATGAAAACTTGTTGTTGTTGTTCTCTCATCTGTCATCCTTGTTGTTGTTGTTTTTCTCTCATCTGTGTATATCATGGCGTCAAGGTGCACAAGTGCTTCAACCTGATACTTCACTCAACCCAAATCGGGCCAATATTGGCCCATGTCAGCCCCAAAATGTCTATTTCCATACCCTTTTCCAACAATTCACTGAATGACGATATTTCTACCCCACATCCACCCAGTCGGATGCTCCCTCACGTATGCTTCCCATCGATACCTCACCCGACCCAACCAGACCATTAAGGGCCCATGTCGACCCCAAAACGTCTATTTCCATAGCCTTTGTCTACTGGACATGCGCACAATGACGTCAGTTCCACGTCAAGCCCATCCCGTCGGATGCTCCTTCACGAATGCTACATGTACACATTGACACCTCGCGCAGCCCAATCGGGCCAATGGTGGCTAACCTAGACCCCAAAACGTCTATTTCCATACACTTCTACCGCGCATGCGCATAATGAAGTCAGTCATACGTCACGCCCATCCCGTCGGATGCTCCTTCACGAATGCTACACATTGACTGTCCTCGCTCGGCCAAATCGGACCAATAGTGGCTCCCCTAGACCCCAAAACGTCTATTTCCATACACTTTGTCTACTGCGCATGCGCAGAATGACGTCGGTTCCACGTCACACCCATCTCGGCGGATGCTCCCCACATATGCTTTACATTGATACGTCACTCGATCCAATCGGACCAATAGTGACCCACCAAGACCCAAAACGTCTATTTCCATACACTTTGTCTACTGCGCATGCGCAGAATACGTCGGTTCCATGTCACATCCATCCCGGCGGATGCTCTCTCACGTATGCGTTACATTGATACCTCACTCGATTCAATCGGACCACTAGTGACCCACCTAGACCCCAAAACGTCTATTTCCATACACTTTGTCTACTGCTCATGCGCAGAATGAAGTCGGTTCCACGTTACACTCATCCCGGCTGATGTTCCCTCACGTATACTTTACATTGATACCTCGCTCGTTCAACTCGGATCACAAGTGGCCCACCTAGACCCCAAAACGTCTATTTGCATACCCTTTGTCTACTGCGCATGCGCAGAATGGCGTCGCTTCAACGTCACACCCCTTCCATCGGATGCTCCTTCACGTATGCCTTACATTGATACCTCACTCGACCCATCGGAACAATAGGGGACCCTCTCGGCCCCAAAACGTCTCAGGGAAGATCACCGGGAATTTGCGCCTACAGAGGGTTCGCCCCGTCAGAGTCATACATATGACGAACGTTGTGCGGCCGCCATGTTGAAATTCGCCATGTTTTCTTGTGCAAACTGAACAATAAACGCTCGACCCTGGGGTCGTCATAATAAAATAATGACTTTACGTACTACACTCCAATCTGCGCATGCCTAAAGTCGTCATAATAACATAGTAGAACACATATAGATTATGTTTATTACTATCAATCTTCCTTCCCATGGTTTCAAGTAGTTTTGTTTCGTGCCTATATGATTTCTGGCTGTATGGAGACACTGAGGGTTCCCCACTGGCCATTTAACATGGGCAAATAGAAGGCAATATTGTCGGGGACCATGTTTCGGGAGATTGACATTGGGAGTCACTGGGATCTCAGCCTTATTGCTGGGTCGTCACGTGACCGGAAGTGACCTTTGATCTTTTGACCCGGATGTCACCTTGACCTCTCGATCACGTGATCGTCACGTTGAACTCCGCGAAAAATTGTTCAAACAGAGTTATCTCCTCCTAAATGCGCGCCAATTTGCCCTTTATATACTACTGTCGGCAATGGGAGAGAAACGTAAATAAGGGGGAAAAATATAGCTTGGTGTGCATTTTTTTAGCTGTACACACTGTTCAATGGACTGACCCATGGTCCATTTGATAACCTTGAAATCATAATGAATAGCCCTGGTTTTGAAGGTGATTCATGAAAAAATCATATAAAAAGTATTTATCTTTTTCTTTGATTCTAGCAGTTTTGAAGATAATCATAATTTTTATCAAAATTTATCAAATTGGATGAATGTTGCTGGACATTGTAGGAGGGGAGACAAGCCTGTTTAACGGTTGGAAAATGCACAACGATAAACTGAGAATGGGGAGCGGTGTTTTTACAGATTTCATTTCACGTTCGCTCATCTTACCCCCCGTTGCGGACCATATATGCATATTCTGCGTGCCTTAGCTGTAAATCCGAGGGTGCGAAGCTTATTATCCACTGTTGCAGCGTAGCTCATCATGAGCAATGAATAAAACACAGCAACAAAATTATGAGAAAGGTACCGGTATGGTAAATTTGATACACTCCAATGACCAATCACAGGAAGCATTTAATAGCCCTAGAAAATGCTTGCTTGAGTATAAGACCCCCCCCCCCCCCACTTTAACCTGTCACCTGCATTCCTATTTAGGATTTCACATATCGTTTTGAAACAACTCGGTGTAAATAATGGAGGAAAATATCTTAGCAGGGAGGGGGATTGGGGATATATTAAATAATAGCCAAAGTCATTGTAGCGGTAACGTAGCACTTCGAAAAATAGAAACTTACATAAAAGACTAACCGACGTCAAAAGAGACTGTCAAGCTGCTTGGCTGCTGACAACTAGTTGAACTATCGACATCCAGATGCAAAACTCCACGGACAGGCAGTTGTCACACACTGTACTCGCATATTGGTACAAATAAGTCTAGACAAATTTCTATTGAGATTGCATTTATAAATCCATTTTTATTTGAAAAGTATGATAAAGATCCATTATGGGTAGGCCCTAAATGAGTATTAACTGAACGAGAATAGTAGTTGTCCTTTCCCTCTAACATTCAGACCACATATTGGTCTGAACAGAATTTCTTTCAGTAATGCTATATGCCAGCAAAGCAGAGTTCAATCAGCAAATTTTCTATTAAAAGTACATGTAATCAGGATTCATGTTTTAATATGCCCGCCAAAAGGTGGGTGTATTATGTGATGGCGGTTTCCGTCCGTCTGTCCATCTGTCCGGTTGTCGTGTCTGGTCTGTATCTGGGAAAGTTTCCTATTTACAGTTCCAATTTTTGGTGAGTGGATACCCTACGGGGAGACGATATGTAGCGTACCAAAATGAAGGTCGAGGTCAGAGGTCAAAGGTCACTGGCCTAAAAAAAAGAAAATCATTGAAGTGTTCGTGTCCGGTCATATATCTGTTAACCTTTTCTATTGACAGTTGCAATTTTTTGTGAGTGGATATGCTAGGTGGAGACGATGTGTCACGTACCAAAAATTGAGGTCGAGGTCAGAGGTCAAAGGTCACTGTTGCCTAAAATCAGGAAATCATTGATCATTGACAGTTTTCTATCTACAGTTCTAGTTTTTGGTGAGTGGATGCCCTAGGAGGAACGACGTGTTGCATACCAAATGTAGGTCGAGGTCAATAGTCCGTGTGACTGAAAAATCAGGAAGTCATTAATAATTTCTATTTTTTTTGTGAGTGGATTTAATAGGGGAAAATGAAGTGTCGCATACCAAAAAACAGGTCAAGGTCGAAGGTCAAAGGTCACTGTGACCCCAAAATCAGGAAATTATTAAAATAACATTTTTTTGTATCAGTAGATACATTCGGGGGGCACGATGTGTCACCTACCAAAATGTAGGTCAAGGTCAAAGGTCAAGGTCACTGTGACCCCCAAATCGTGAAATTGTTAAAAAAAAAATTTTTTTAGCCCATTGAGAAATTATGGGGAGCCGTTTTGTCATGTACCAAAATTTAGATCCAGGTCAATAGTCACGGTCACTGTGCCCCCAGAATCAAGGTTAAGGGTCAGTGTGACATAAAAATCAGGAAATCATTAAAAAATACAAATTTTTTGTGAGTGGATTGAATAGGGGGAAATGAAGTGTCACATACCAAAAATTAGGTCAAGGTCAAAGGTCACTGTGACCCCTGGCCCAACATCAGGAAATTATTAAAAATAACATTTTTGTGTGTCGGTAGATACATTAGGGGGACACGATGTGTCACATGCCGAAATGTAGATCAAGGTCAAAGTTCAAGGTCACTGTTATCCCGGAATCGTGAAATTGTTAAAAATCATTATTTTTTTGTGTCCAGTGAGAAATTACGGGGAGACAGTTTGTCATGTAACAAAATTTAGGTCAAGGTCAATAGTCAAGGTCACTGTAACCCCAGAATCAAGAAATCTTTAAAAAAAATAATTTTTGTGTCAGTAGATACATTAGGGGGACATGATGTGTCACGTACCAAAATGTAGGTCAGGTCAAAGGTCAAGGTCACTGTGACCCCAAAATCAGGAAATCATCAAAAATAACTTTTTTTCTGCCAGTAGATACATTAGAGGGACATGTTACAAACCAAAATGTGGGTCAAAGGTCAAGGTCACTGTGACCCCAAAATCAAGAAATCATTAAAGTGAACGTAAAGGCTGAGGCAACATGCACTCTGTGGGAAAGAGCTACATTGAAATACTGAAATAGCAGCAACAAATATTTTTGGGTTTTTTTTTGCACCGAGTACGAACGAAATGATCTCCGTTGTATTATTGTTCCCCGGCTGCCGCCATGCTGGCTATCTCACTCAGAGCAGTGACGTCGTATCACTTCGGAGCTCTTCACTTCGTGGAGTTAGAAAGTGCAGAAAGCATGTAAACATAGCGACGCACGAGGAGGCTAGCCTGACTTCAAGTTCTGACGAAGAGACAAATGAAGGTTTACAGGGTTACCAGTTTGAACCAAAACGCTCCGATGTCGACGAAAGTAGTGAGTAGTTCATCGAACGTTTCAGGTCAGTAAACACTTGCTGGAGACACGCAACACAATCAAAACACGCTTGAAACAGCCGAGCTCTCCACCACCGCAATTACAATTCGTGCTACAGCGATACCAAAACAAAGTGATACTACGTCACAGGAAAATATCACGTGCTCCGTACAAGCGTTTTCATTGGCGCAAGGCTAATGAATAAACTGTTATGGCCGACTCCAGTCGCTCGTTGCATCAGTCAATAATTCCCGTGTTTGGAATTTTTTGTTTGGAAGGGGAAAAATCACAAAAAATATTTGTTGCTGCCAAATGATACTTTTAATATAGTTCTTCCACGCAGTGCGTGTGTTGTCGCAGCCTTTACGTTCACTTTAAAAGTGTCATATGCCTGTCGAAGACGAGGTCATGTAATGCGATGTTGCATTCTGTCATGTCTGTCCATTCATCCATTAACACTTGTTGTCCATGTGATATCTCTAGTTTCAAGGTATGATTGGTACCAAACTTTGAGTATACTTTACTCGCATGGTAGAGGAGCCATGCATTTTGAGATCAATTTGTCAAAGGTCAAGGTCACAGTCCCCCAAAACTGAATCAAGTTTAGCTGACTGTATGTGTTAGGTTGGAATATTCAGAGTTCTCTTCTCTACATGTATATGGCATCTGTCCTGTGGAGTTGTCTCCCATGTTTGAAACCGCTACATTTAGTTAAACTGTTGTGAAATAAAAACCATACATTTACTAATTCAATGGGGAGAGGGGTCCTTTATGAACTTCATACATGTACCTGTTTATTAGCTCAAGAACAAAGGTTTACTTCATCACTTTCTTCTTCCTTCATGAAAAATTCTCTCGGCTGAAAGGAATCCATTTGCAGGAAAACTAATATTTTCTTGTGTTTGACTATCGTCGATTTCAGTGTGAGATATGTGAGCTCTCGGCTCTTTCTTCAACTTTAAGGTCAACTAGTTACCAAGAGTTAAGCCCATTTTAGCTTATCATTCAATGTAAGATGTGATATATATGTTACTTTCTCAGAAGCACAAAATTGTAGACCTTTTTCTGGATTGCTACAACCTTGAAATTTGGACCAATGTAATTCCAGATATACGGGCATATATTGAAGCCCCTTGGGCTCTTGTTACCAAACGTTACTTCTTTGTTCACAAAGATTGGGAACAGATGTGTAAACTACAAACTTCGGGAAATTGCAGAATACGTAAACATTGTTGAATTCGGAAACAGTTGCCAAATTCGGAAACAGAAAGATTGCCTAATTCGGCAGCATCCCAAATTCTGAAACATGCCTATTTCATTTTCAAAGCTTGGGTGACATAGGACAAAACGCACACTTTCTCACCTGTAGAAAAGCGCCAGGTAGAATTTCAGAATGCCGCGAAGAAATGCAATAGAAAAGGTGAGCACTGCCACCTGTTGGTACAAAAAAATTATATCCGATTGCTAAGATGATTGCCCGATCACATTTTATGTGAAATAAGGGTGGATTTGGGCCCCAAATTTGTCGAATTCGTAAACATTTTTCCGGATTTTCCGAATTCCGCAATTTCCTGAAGTGATCTAGCATAAATATTCATCATTGATGAAGATATCAGTTAGCAGGCTATGGTGATTAAAAGTGAACTGAAAAGCTTTCCAATGTTCTGTTAAAATGTCATAAAACAAGAACTTCTATAGTTGTTACAAACATGTGTGATAATATAGTTCTGTGGGTTATTGTTTTATTTTGGGTATATGAGAAGTCAAAACTTTTACCACAAGAAAACGAGAGCCAGAACTTTAAAAAACGTCATCGCTTGCCTCCCGTTGTTTTTGGAACGTCATGACGTTATAGTGGTCCTCGCTCATTCATCCCATGTAGCATGACATCACATTTAAATAAAACTTGAATGAAGGAGACCGCTATAACGTTCTACAAACCAAGAGAGACGGATTTATAACAGGATAAATTAAATATTGTTATTAGTACAATTTTGCAAAATATATTTGCCCCAAAAACTTATAAAAGTTATGTCACGTAAGACAAGAGGTATATAAGCAACATTTTAGATAAAATTAAAAGCTTTGCAGTTCACTTTAATTGTCAACAGACCATATATTGCGTATCTGATTCTGAGTTCTAACTGGCATGTTTATGCGGCAGCTGAGTGTCAGGTGGCTAAAGTCTCCAGCTTTCATCTTCTAACCCATCTTACCGAGCTAAGGGAATTTTCCATTTCATTACCTAAATACCCTTACATGTAGCTCATTTACTTCATTCATTGTGTATTCTGCCCTACATGACCTATTGAAGATAACTTACCTTGACCTATTTCATCAATATCAAATTCTAGTATTGGTCATGTTTTGATTAGGATGCTCTTCAAATTCACACTGCATGCAAAAATTTTGTTGATTGAGTGGAAACCTTTCCAATTTGAATGACCCTGACCTATGTCATAAAGTTCAAATTCTAGAAATATAGATCTGGAAGGATCATGGCTATAGGCTCTCCAAATTCACACCACGCCTGTACAGTACATAGGCAATCATGGTGATTGTTTATGATACATTGTAGTTTATGAAGGATCATAGCTAGAAGACTCAAAATTAGTGTCTCTTAATGTTTGGTTTCTTCAGTCAAAGGTGTGCATCCATAGCTATTTGCAGCCCAGATAAGTCTCTTGTTGTGTCATCATGGTGACCAGATTATTTTGACCCTTTGAGAGAATGACTTTGGGTAGTATTTCAGAGGATATTATAGCTCTAGGTTTAATATTTCAACATTTGATCTGCTACAATGTAATTATAAGTGATGATGTTCTGTGACTTCTGAGAGTATTTGACATAATAGCGGAAAAAGTTGCCATGTATATAGACTTATGAAACCCCTAGGAAATGTACTGTGTGTGGTATACATGGCAGAAAAGAACCCTCTTCTGACATAACTGCCCCCTCCATAGTAAAAGAGTAGCATTTCATATTGTATTGTTTCTTAGATGGGCAGCCGTGCAGCAATCAGCAAATTTGCTGAGGTGAATACATGTATGTAATACTAATAGATTTTGTTTGGGATAAAAATATCTTTATGTACCAGTATGTGTATTTATTGATAGAAACACATGTACACGAATAGAGATATGTTTATGCTACTTGATAGGCTTCATTATATGGGCTACTTATAGGGAGCTTCTTGAAATTAGGGCATGAGTTCCTTTGTAGGAATGGCATATGCTGGTTATCCAAATGGGATACACCATGCCCAGTCTGGTGTTCTAATCTGGATGGAGAGGAGTTCCAATTGACAAGTTCCTTTCATGACAATGCATGGAATAGCTAAGCCATCCTTTGTTTGCCGAGTTCCAGATAGTATGCCATGAACTTCCAAGGAGTTCCAACCTGGCACACCAGTCCATGCTACTCTGTTTGGAATGCCTTGTGCCAGTTCCTAGCAGTTCCCAATTTTAAGAAGCCCCCTAAGGCTTAAGATTAATGTTGAAAAAGGAAATTAATGTGTGAAAATGTGA
>JAVTVY010053184.1:0-28082 GCA_036873755.1 Hanleya hanleyi | reverse complement strand
CGCATGCTCCATATCACAGGCTCATTAACATTCCTGCCTCCAATAGGGGAGGTTGACCTTTACTACATTGCTATGACGTATAGGGTAAAACCCACGTACGCACGGTTCAGTTTGATTCCGGTCGAACAACTCCTCAGTTTTACACATGAGCGAACTACTTTTCATAGGCTCTGTCCAGATAAACAGGGGAAATAATCTACAGATAATTCTTTTTACGCTAGGTCAACACTTGAAAAGTAATCGAAATGTTCGGCAAACATCTATTTTACTATATATGATGTCACTTCCGGCGATGTGCGCGCGGCCGAGAATCCTGAACAAAAATTTGAATGGTGGCTGGGGTATTATTAGACCCCAAGCGAGGTGGTTGATAAACACCTTCCACAAGACACATTTCACTGCACAGATCTTGTTGATGGACCGCTTGTGAATTTGACGAAATTTGATTGGCCACATGCACCCACCCACCAGTTTACCAACTTGAATTGAATTGAATTGAAGTTTATTCTGCAGAACCAAGCATATAATGGTATGAGAATCCAATACAATACAATCATAATCATATGGCGACTGTCTCAGAATCAAAACAGTTTGGAGAAAACAGCAGATAAGAGTACAACAGATCAGATTAGAATTGAAAAAGTTGGAAGTATCTCCAACGAAACGTCAGCTCCACAGCAATAAAGAAGTTGTTATCCATAGAATAGCCTTGTGTAATATATAATATATATATGTGGAATTCATGTTTTATATGCCGGAAATCGGCCAGAATGCGTCTACAGCCATCTAGGAGCGCCGGACCTTCGCCTAAAGTGCTATGATAGCCAAGCTCCCCCCCCCCCCCCCCCCAGTTTTTTAGAGCTTCCGCCGCCGCTGTGTCTATAATACCATCCTGTTCAGCATTGTCAGTGCTGCAAACAGGTATATATGAATCGAAGGCTGGGTTTGTATACAAGTAGTAGGAAAAGTGGAAATTGCCCCTCATTTGTGGGGCGCTCACTTCCGGTTGTGTGGGGCGCTGCCCTCAGCCAATCAGAAGCGAGTATTTTGACCGGATGCATTATGGGACATATCCAAGATGGCGGCGTCTGGTTTCTGGTTCAAGATGGCGGCACGCCCGGTGTCGAAAACTGGCCATTTTGTCGCGATGTGGTAATCTAATGTCGAAAACTGGACCCTGTATGGGTCCCGCTAGACGTTTTGGGGTCTAGGTGGACCACGAGTGGTCCGATGGAGTCGTATGAGGTATCACTGTGAAGCATTCGTGAAGGAGCATCCGAGGGGATGGGTGTGACGTGGAACTGACGTCATTCTGCGCATGCGCAGTAGACAAAGGGTATCGAAATAGACGTTTTGTGGTCTAGGTGAGTCCCTAATGGGCCGATGGGGTCGTATGAGGTATCGTTGTGAAGTATACGTGAGGGGACATCCGTTTGGACTAGTGTGTCGATCGTTTTCGACATTCTACGCATGCGCAGACAGGGAATTGTGGGAAAAGTGCATTGGAAGGAACGTTTTGGGGTCTAGGTGGGCCACTAATGGTCTGATTGAGTCGAGTGAGGTATCAATGTGATGCATAAGTGAGGGCGCATCCGCCAGGGTGGATGGGTGTTATGAATATCGTCATTCTGCGCATGCGCAGGCAGGCCGTAGTATGGAAATAGACATTTTGAGGGCGATATGGACCACTATTGGTCCGAATGTGTCTAGGGAAGTGCTATTTTGTAGCTCTCTGGGTGTAGACCACGACTGAAAGGGATGTCCACGTCACCTGTGACGTCACTGGTGACGTCATCAGTGAGAGTAGTAGCGAAAGCGGAAGTTTCGGAGTGCATTTGGAGTAGATAGCGGCCTATTTTTCCATCCAACTACCTGGTAGAGTTACCTGTGAGTGTGGGTGTATGCGCGCGTGTGTGTATGTGAGTGAGTGAGTGTGTGAGTGAGTGAGTGAGTGAGTGAGTGAGGCGTGCACACCGCTCGTGAGGCGTCCCCAACGCCCGTCTTAACGCATGGACGCACTAACGACGGTGAGAGAGTGAGTGAGTGAGTGGTCATATAAGGTCGTTTGTACACCATTAGCCTCAGTCTGTATCCATCCTTTGACCGGGTACCATGTCGATTACATGTCCGTTCTGTCAAAAGACACGCTCTCGTCCGGGTTTCACCTCCAAACCCAGAAGAGTTCCAATGTTCTCTTAGACGTCCGTATGTTCAACCTCCGGGGTTTTCCCGGCCCGGCCCGGCCCGGCCCGACCCAGCACGCGCGCGCGCGTTCTCCGGAAATGTGCGGGTTGTCCGGAAGTGTGCGCGCGGGTCAAAAGGTCACATCCAGGTTTAACGGTCCAATGTCAACTGAGACAATGTTGCAGCATCGCTATATACAGAGCTTGAACCCCAAAAATGGGATTGTAAATGAACCTGGGAAGGCTGGGCAGGTCCATTTGGACCAATCAGCGGTCGAGAAAAAAAGAGCCAATGAGCAATCGAGAAAAGAACCAATGGACGGGTACTAGGTACACGTCTGCGCCTACATCCGGGTACTAGGATGCTTTCGCCTACGTCCGCGCCTACATCCGGGTTCTTCTGGGGTTTCCCAGTGGGTTTTTCTCCGTCTTCCATCTGGGTACTGTGGTTTTACATCCGGGTTCTCATCTTACATCCGGGTGTTTCCGTATTTAAAAAATACATAGAACTTATAGTAATAAACTTAATCTATACGTGGACGAGTCTTCACTCACCGTCTTCCTTTACATGCACCTCAATGAAATGCCCGTTCCAAACCTAGACCAAAACACGTACTTGGTCTGTGGGCAGATTTCATTGGCTCTCTATTTTACTATAGTGCTCTTGCATTCTAACCTTGATGGGTTACATTTTGGTCCCATCCTACACCACTGATTTCAGTTTGACTGAATCTCCATATTGGGCATTATGAATAAAACACACAAGACAGGGTTTTTTGGTGATATCTCATTTTTTTTATTCAGTAACAACAACGTGAGAACAACCACGTGAAAACGCAAGCCCAGAACAAGGGGCTTGTACATTGGAAGAACTGAAGCCCAGAACAGGAGGCTTGTACATTGGAAGAACTGAAGCCCAGAACAGGGGGCTTGTAAACTTAAGCCCAGAACAGGGGGCGTGTGTACATTGAAAGAATTCAAGCCCAGAACGGGACTTGTACATTGAAATGGGCAGCCCAGTCATATACGAGTACATCTCGGTCCTCGGCCTTGGGGTACTCATCAAACATGTGGACGATCGTCTGCATGGCATGTCCCCAACATCGATGGTACAGGTAAAACAAGCAATATTGGCCGCACACGCTACTGGATTCAATAAAAAACAATGAAAACCCAAGTGGTGTTTTAAGTGTTTTCATTAACTACAACAATGAACCAACAAGAATGCGTAGTGTTCAACAAGAATGCGTATAGCATGTAGCCAACAAGAATGCGTATAGTTCCAACAAGAATGCGTATAGTATATACAAGTGTCAACGCAAGTCCAATCAAAATTGTTCACAATGTTACACACAGGTTCGTATTATACATTCACACTGTCCGGGTTGAATCTTATCTCTCAAATGTCCAAATACGTGGTGCTCACACCATCGGCCTGGACTTTCCGTTTAGGGTAAAAGTAGGTGAAGGCATCTCGCTGCTGGATGTAGGATCGCATCTGGTTCTCGACGACACGAAATCCCTTGTTGGTCCCAGTGGCACTCGCTTTGGTCTGGAGGACGTGCAGGTACAGGGCCTTGTTGATGTTGGGATCGCGTCGACTTACCCCCTTGCAACTGAACTTGTTGTCACTGCCGTAACAAAAGTAGGTTTTGGAACACAGGGCTATCATGGCTTCACCACTCCACTCTAGCTTAAAGAGACCAGGTGTTCGCTTGTCGTGCTGGTAGTGGTCACGTCGAGGCAGCCATTGATCACGTTCGGCTTCATACTGATCCCTTAGCTCTGGCTTCACCAAACTCTCCCAGTCGGCGTTGGAGACAGCCATGTAGGCGGAATCTGTGTCCATCTCCATCAACTGCCAATCACTCTGGTCGAAATACACGTGTATAAAGTCGAACAGGAACTCTAGCATGCGTAACTTGGCATATTGGTACACCATACATCCGATCTGTAGAGGTAAGTTGTAGGTGATGGTCTTTTTGTCGCATGTGACTTCGTAGGTGTCTTCATCAATGGCATCCATCCGACAGAACAGATTAGAGTTGATCCGTTTACGGGCTTGTTTGGTATTGCAAATGTGCACGGTCACGTGGCGATCTTGGTTGGTGACCGTTTTCCCGTATGATGCGTTGCCAATGGTTTTATACGTCTCGCCGATAATGGCTTTACTTGGGTTCACATCCCCTCCTCGTCGAGCAGTGGTCACCGTGTCGGCAAAACATTGGAAACAGGCCTTGGATGTATATTCCATGGCTTGATACACCCGGGTAACTTCCAGACCATGATTCATATACCACCGTAGGATAGGGGTGCCAAGGAGAATTTTCTCACCATGCATACTCCCAATGAGCATGCGTCGGGGCTGTGTCAGGAAGTGGTGCTCTTCAGCATAGGCCCGCATGTGGTCGCCGATGTCTTCACGACTGACCTCTGTGTTCTTGAATATAGGTGGACAGTCAGCAAACCTTGGTTTCAGGTGCTCGGGGACGTGGATATCACATTCCACAAAGCCAAAGAGTTGCTCGGTGCAGACAGCATCAAGGAGTTGGGCTGTGGTGAGAGTCCAGTGGCAATCCAAAGATCGGTCGTAGGTCTGCAAGAACTCCTGCAATTCGGGCTGGGTCTGTTGCATGCGTTTGAACTCGCACTCACACAGCTCAACGTAATCGTAGCCCAGCCCCTTGATGTAATCTCCGTTTTTCTGTGTCTCTTCCCGCAGAGCTTGAGGGCTGAGTCCTCGCCGATCGTTGTAGCGACCCCTGGCATAGGCACACTCATGTCCATGCCAGTAGCACCCATGGAACTGGAACACAGTCGGTCTGTTGTCGATGAAGGCAAATCCATCGACAGGGAGTCGGCGATCACCGATTCGCTTCTCGGTGGCATTGGCTTGATGACGGATGGAGACTCCCCGTTGATGGGCTTCCCAATCGAGCCAGATGTTTGGTGGAGCGTTGTGCCTTGAAATGATTGTCTTGGGGCAGCCACCGGATGTAATGACCTGCTGGCATTGGCTTAGCGAGGCACGACAGATAGAGGGCATTGGCATCAAACCCAATGATCTTATCACAGAGTTTTCCTCCTCGGATATGGGTGACACCTTGCTCATGGTAGCGATGAAACACAATACTCGGCCCACCTACGATATTCTGTTTCAGGCACGTGTGCATGTCCGCATCTTTCTGATCAATGAGCGAAAAGAAGGTGGGCAGATCGTGGAAGAGTTACCGCAAGGTGAGTCCGGGAATGCTTACACAGTCCTTGAACATGTCCACGCCCATACTCTGATATAACCGGAACATCTTCTCTGTGGCCTCAAGGAAGGGTACGACGTCCAAGTTGTTGTACCATATGAGGAAATCTCGAAACGTCTTCATGCTGTGGCGGTTCCACACTTGTTGGAGTTCGATGTAGGTGACCTCCGGCAGAGCTTCCCCTTTCAGGTCATTGTAAAACGCTTCCCTGGGTGGCAACTGGGTGTCTTCTAAGTGGTCCAGGCTCGTCATATAGGTGTACGGGAAGTAACCTTTCGTCTGGGTACAGTCGTATGCTTTCACCCACTGATCATAACTGTAATTGGGTGCCAGGTAATTCCGCACATCCAGGAAACGAAGCGTAGTGGTGGAAAGGGCCACGTGGTCGTTGGTCTTCTTTATGACATACTTGACGGTGCCGGCCTTGGCGAGATACGGGTACAAAAAGGTTTTGATGAGATTGAGGTCGTAACGCCCCGAATTGAACCCGAGGACGGGCAACTGACTCAAGTACTCCAGCAAGCGCAACTTCAGTTTCTCAGCATAGGGCTTGGGTGGTTTGACAGGTGATGGAGTGTCCTCGTCCTCTGTGTCTTCCGTAATCTCCGTATCCTCGATGTTCTCGATATCCCCGGTAGTCTCCATATCCTCGATGCCATGGGGAAGGGTGGTAATATGGGAGTCTAGCTCGTCTAAGGCATACTGGAAGGTGGAAACTAGGTGCTCGAAACTGGCTAGACTCACAGTCTCCAAATACTCCATCATCCGGGCAATCAGTTCATGGGGATCACCCATGGAGACCAAACACAGTGGGGTGTCGTACCCGGGCACGTTGGTATGGATACTCACACTGAGTGGAATGTGGCGCTGTGTCCATTGCGTTTTCGCCGAGGTCGCTTCCATGGGTTCAAGAATGGATTCAAAATCGTAACAGGCACGGAACGGGAAATAGCGCTGCTCGATGGGAATGTCGATGCCTTCGTCGGCGAGCTCTTCAAAGATGGTCGGGCTGTTGTGGAAGATGCCACCAGGGTACTTCCGTTTGACGGCGCCGTCACATGTCTTCTCGTGCCTATGTAATGTGAATGATTCTTTGAAGACGCGGTGACATTTGTCACAACTGTAGGACTGGGCATATTTGTGCAGGTCCATAATGTACGAGAAATGCCCCACGGTCCCGTCCTGGTACAAGTTGAGCTTCAGGGTTGTGGTATAACGCTCGGGTGACCGATGGACTAGGTGGGCGATGAATTGGTCGTCGGATTCACGGGTGAGGTTTTAGACGAAAATATTGACCTCGAACAACCTTTCGACCACGTCTAGTTTACTCAACGGCACGCCACGGAAATGGTGAGGTTCAATCTCTTGGTCTTTTAAATAGGCCTTGTAGTATTCGTTGGCGGCACGGTCACACTTTCTGGCTGCTACCTGGTCCAAATGAATCGCCAGACATCGGAATAAACATTTCCGGTCAGTATACGGTCCATGGTCGCCACCCACTAAGGGATGCATGCCTTCTCGCTGTTTCAGCCAAGCCGGTAAGGCGATGAATGTGCCAATGGGGTGATCTGTCAATTTGGTGACGAAAAAGGTGACGTTCGTTGCCATCTCCACGGTCCATTGGGTGTTGGGGCGTTGTCGCTGAGCCCAGTCCAAGGGATCCACTAACTCGACCTGGGTCAGAACCATCTCCAGTGAGGTTGGATCAGTTACCGGGAATGGCTTGGTCTATACGTGAGTATTGGCACTCGGGTAATAGTATCGCAGTTGGTCCGTTGCCTTGTGTCGTAACAGGTAGCCAAACGACAGATTAAGCTTGAATGCACAGGATTGGTCGTGAAAGATGGCATTGACGTAGTTGGAGAGATGCGCTAGGTTCGTCAGACGAAAGTTGTAGCGATCTTGAAGTCGACACTGGCGATGGAAGCGATGTCGGATATTGGGCCAATGGCGTCGGTACATATCACTCACGGGATCGTCTTCAGCAAATATGTCGCTGGGCACGTCCACCGGGTCATTGATAAACTGACCCTCCTCATTGCAGAATGGCAAAATCTCCACGGGTTCAGGGGCCGGGATCAGTATGGACCTGGTAGGTGGTGGGATGTGCATGGGCTCCGGTGTAGCAGGAGTTGGAATCTGCTTGGGCTCCGGTGTGTCGGCCGTTTCCATGGGTTCCTCCACACGAGGCTGAACGAGTGGTGTGTTGCATCCATGGCGGGTGTGCTGGTGACGTCTCAGCTGGTTCGGATGGTTGAATCGGTTGCCACACGTCTCACATAGATGCGTCGCTGACTCATGGGCAATCCGTTCATGGCGCTGTAAAGCATCCCGTCGTGTAAATGTCTGTGTACAGGTCGTACAGGCGAACAGCGGTCGGGCGTTTCCATGCTGGGTTCGTTGATGTCTTTGTACATTACGCTGGCGAGTGAATATTTGTGAACAGCTCGAGCAGGAGAACATGGTGAAAGTGATGGATTGTCCACTCAGCACAGTCTATATATAGCACAGAGGTCAAGTCTTCCAAGGAACTTCCACGGTAATACGCCAACTTCCAAAGCAGTTCCAATTTGTAGAGTTTTCTTCTTAGGAGGTTTTCATACACTTGATGTCGATCTGAAATTAGAAATAATGGTTAAGCCTCCTTTATGGATGTGAATTGTGAGGACTGGTAGATAGGTAAAATATACAAAATACTGTAAACGTATTGACAAAAGGTGACTAAAATATGTTCTATTGTGAATTGGGCTAATGTTGAGTGAAAGTCCCATGTCTCTCACCCTTGGGGTTCTCCTTCAAAGCCCAATTCTTGCGAACTCTCGAGTACTGTCGCTAACTCTCACGTGCGAATGCCAGGCCCAAGGGAAGTCGTTTGGTGCAAGCCCCAGGTCTCACCCTTCTGATTCTCTGTATAATGTACCAGACGTGATGCACATGCACACTCCGTTCTGCGCATGCAGTCGAACCATTTTAGTGTAAGGCGAAGGGATGTAGTTTGTTGAAAACCCCAGATCGATCACCCCATTAGTTCTCGGAATAATGTACCAGTGGTGATGCGCATGCACACTCTGGTCCGCGCATGCGCAGTCGGTTCATTTTACACTTGGGCGAAGGGATGTCGTTTGGTGAAAACCCCATGTCGATCACTCCTGAGGTTCTCTGCGTCAGGCTCCAGACGTGGTGCGCATTTCAATTTTTTCAGTACATTAAATTCTATAAATTGCCAACAATAGATAGCCGCTCTGATAGTGTAACAACAGAACTTGTTTGATACACTAGTAATGGGAAACTTCCTGTACTGATGCTTCAATACTTTCAACATCATTAAAAGTACTTGAAGCAAAAGTTAACAAAAATATGATTATGGCAAAAAACATGGTGCTCTGAAAACAAAATGATTATTAACCCAAGTAAAACTAAAGCAATGTTAATAGGGTCATCCCAAAGTTAAAGCAATGTGGTATAGAATCTTCTAATGTCACAATCAATGGCACCCTTAATATTGAAAGAGTTGACCATAAAAAATTGCTTAGTTTACATTTAGATAAAACTCTGTCTTGGCAATCTCATGTGGATCATATTTGTATTACTGTTTCAAGATTACTGTCCATCCTGAGGAAGCATAAGAGTCTAATTCCACAGAATATGCGACTTTTATTCTACAATGGATACATATTCTCCCATATTATCAGTATCTGGGGTAACTGCTCAAACCAACTACTGAACATGATACATAAACTGCAAAAGACTGCAGCACGTTTGATCTTAGACAAAACAAAACATACTCCTTCTGCTCAACTTTTTAACATGCTACAGAGGCAAACATTATTTAATTTGATTAAACTCAATAAAGGTGTTACTGTATACAAATCACTCAATGTGTATTACAGCGGGCGTGGGTTCGCCCCTCGCAAGTGACCGCTTACATATATACTCACCTATTCACAAGGCGCTGGACTGATTCGGTGTCCAGGGTAATATGGACTGATGGTGGAACTAGTTGCTACGCTAGACCTTCGCCAGCGGAGGCACTTGGGGAATAAAGTACCTGGGTATCTTTCAGTGACCGCTATATAAATCCACTGACAGTAGTACATCGCACACACCTGGTCACAAAAAGGACGGGTCTATATGTACAGTCAGGAGGTGTCAATGCACTGTAAATAAGTTACTTGCACAGCCTGCACAGCACGGGACCTCGACTGCTACTGACCCTGTCTCGATCGCCCTAATAAGCGGCGGGCCGGGGTTGCTGCAAGCTTCTAAATACCTCTGTAAGAGGGTGCTTCTAGATGAAAGGAGGGATTTCCGAACCAACAACAACAACAATTACGGTACCCAGATTACATGAAAAATCTATTCACTGACAACATTGGTCAAAGAACTCTGAGATCTTCAGCTACAAACACTCTTAAAGTTTCCTTTCCTTTACTGAGCTGTTTAAGAAAAGCCTAATATATTCAGGACTGGTCCTGTGGAATTCCCTGCCAGCCAATACACAAAATGCTTCCTCTGTTCAGAGCTTTAAAACCTTGTTTGTGCAACAATATCTCCTTAAATCCCTAGATTGTATACTTATGCTCCTTTGCCTGTATTGCGTTCACAGTGATGCATACCAAATTGTATAAGTATATAGTTTTCTATTGTCCATATGAATGTTATCGCTTTTGCTACCATTTGAGTGTGATATGAATGGCATGTGAATGTTTTGCGTGTGAGGACCACAGGGAAGATCAGCATTGTTTGTTGACTGAGCATACATTTGTACTTCACCCTCTTGAATTAAAGTTTTATTATTATTATTAAGATCTCACTTCTGAATATTATGTTCGAAATTAAATACCTGGATGCGGTCATCTATGCTACTGGATTTGTAGTTCTTGAAACTATTCCATGGAAGAAATGAAAATAGTTCAATTTAAGCTTCTTGAATTTTACATGTACGAAACATGATTTCGTTCAGGTTCTTGTAATTCAAATGCCTGTTTTTGTCCTTAATATTGAAAATAATACCAATTAGATGTTGCGCCAAGTGTTAAAACTTAGCAAGAAAAATGATTCCTCTCTCTATGATGCAGTGGGACCGATGCAGTGTTGGCAAATATACATTCTTGTAGAAGGCATTATTACCCCCAAGATCCAACTGAGAAGTTATAGGTCACTTACAAAAAAATTAACTCACCAGCTTACTGCATTTCAGTGTTCTGTTTATCTTAGATAATTGCTCATCACAACACACAGAGAAACATGACTATCACCAAAATGATTACATGTACATGTATATGTAGTCTTTTCCCATCAATTATGCATTTGCAATGAAATAACACATCAGAGGGAGGGTGAATTAACAATCAGCAGGAATGGATATCTTACAAACCTTCCCGAACCACGTAGTTTGCTCCTCACATTGTACTAGGGTGAATTAACAATCAGCAGGAATGGATATCTTACAAACCTTCCCGAACCACGTAGTTTGCTCCTCACATTGTGCTAGGGTCAATTAACAATCAGCAGGAATGGATATCTTACAAACCTTCCCGAACCACGTAGTTTGCTCCTCACATTGTACTAGGGACCTGGGTGAATTAACAATCAGCAGGAATGGATATCTTACAAACCTTCCCGAACCACGTAGTTTGCTCCTCACATTGTACTAGGGTGAGGATTTTAGTTTATTTTTTGTATAGTAACCTACATGTAGCAATGCTGTTGTGTTTTCAGTTACTGATGATGCAGTGAATCAATGCAAGGGCATATGAATCACAAATTGGATATAACCACAACATCAAAATGTAAAGGATTAAACCTTGTCTAGTAGCATATGGAACATCTCTCTGAATATATGAACTGTAACAGATAGGCACATCTATTAATGCCCAAGCCTTGGAATTATTGGATATGCATATAGTGACATAGTCTTGCCAATTGCCTGATAGAGATCAGGTTTGCAGTTATCAATTTATCAATTCTGTATGATTTTAGGGTATTCATAAGGATGTGGTGTCTTATTCCATGCTCCCCCTATTCAGTTGTAGCTTTACCCACACAAGCTTGATTCAGTGTTGTGAATCAACTGTTAAAACTGGATTGGAGTGATAGTCATGTGATTGGGCTAGGGCTACCTAAAAATCGAGCAAGATCGATTTCCCGTTAAGTACATTAGGATCCATCAATTAATCCTCTGTTCGAATCCAGTCAAATCTTGATAGAGATCTGTTGGATTGAGGAGTAGACCCTTGCGGAAGTCAATTAATCAAAAAGGTTTCTGTTAACATTATTTCAAAATCAGAAAGATACACAATTTTAGTAAAATGGCAAAAACTTAAATCACTTGTATTGAGGAAAAATTGGACTATTGGTTATTCTCTGCCCCAGGCGCTGGGTTATCGACAATAACTGACTGAATGCAGACTAATAATCCTGCGCATATGGAGTCTGAGATGGTTCAATTTCAAGTTTTACCACTGTGCATTCTCACAGAACTTCATGTATTGCCATGCAAACCCTATCACTCTCGTTCTTGGCTCAGCTGTGATTGTAAACAACGTAGTACTGCCAGGACCAACAACGAACTGACAGTTAACATGCATTAGAATTCTCGATCATAATCTGTGGGCAGTTTCGACATACCCATCCACAGATGGGCCCTTCTGTAGGAGGCTGGTAACCTCCACCATATATCTGTTGTGCCATGTCAATTATAATTCTCTGTTTTATTTTTTAGTATAATGTTTTATCACTGCTAATGGCTGACCAGCCTTCCAGCCAATATGGCTCGGCTCTCAAGCAACCTCACAACGTTCAACACCACTGAATCACAAAGAGCCTCATTTTCAGATATTCAAATATTGGGGATTATCAGGGAACCTGTTAAGATGGGGTAGGGGAAAGGGTTGCATGGTGTGCTCTGCATGACCAGTGCCCACTGTATCATTATGGAGTGCCTGAACTTATATATCCATCATTCTGCAGTCATGAGAAGATGCGGTCACAAAATTGATTGATAATGTGTTGTAGGTATCGATTCAATATTAAAGATTTAATCAGCCTTAAAATCGATGGATTTAGTAAACTCTCCCATGTGCGTTTTTCAGCAGAGAAGATTACTAAACCATCAATTGTATAATATCTGATGATAGTGGGATCGCCATATACAATGGATGCAAGAATATCTTGTCAGATCAATTTGTAACTCTGCTCGCTTCGACGTTTTTTCTGTTTCGCCATTGAGTGTTGTCTGGTTGTACGCGGAGTGGAAAATGACGTATGAGTGACGTAGCGACGCTCACGAATCTGAATGCTGAACAGATGCAGCCGTGGGACAACGTCATGGCTTGTGCCTAAGGTTCGATAATGTCGCATAGCATATGTTGGTAGAATGCACCCCACGTGTATACGCTAGTTGACATGGTCGTGGAAAAATAAACAGCATGCCATACTGTTTATTTTGATGATCAATTCCTCCCATTTTCTCGTGAATGGCAGAAACAAGTTCAGTTTTTTGTGGCAAACTGTATTTCATTTTGTACTGGTACCTGTTGTAACATATGTCACTTTCGCCAAGTTTGAGAGACATCGATTTCAGCCCAGATTTGAGGCTGATTATATCTTTAATTTCTTTATCCAGGTGATGCTCTATTATGGTTCAACATGTTCATGATGCACTTCTGCTAGCTGTTCTGTCATATGGTGCATGAACAAAGTTACAGCCCATGACTCTAAGCAGAAATTGGGGCCAGTGGTAGTCTCTCGAAAACAAATGGAATGAAAGTGTCCATAACAAGGAAAAATTTATTCAGGGATCCATAGATGCTATGGAACGGCCGAATGAATACATTTTAAGATATCTATATCTAATCAAGGTACCCATGACGCTGTGGGGTTTCTGAAATTACGCGATTATTGAAGCGTAACATCTCTTAACCCCAGCCTATGTCAATTAAATCTGTCCGAAAAAAAATGATGTTAACTGTACACAATGTGTGACAGCTTTCGTGTATCATGTGAATGTTGGAAGAAGCTGTACCCCTTGTCTCTTTATTACCACCCCCCCCCCTCCCTCCCCCTCTCCCGGCGCTAGTCAAGGTCAGTGTAAAACTGTGCTAAAAATGATGCATTTTTCATGGAAAAGAACACTCTCAAAGTTTAAGTTCAGTGTTATAATGATCCCCATATGACAAGTGATTGATCATAGACAGTAGCGATATACGTCATGTACCTAGTCCAAAAACGTCGGATCAAAGCGAGTTAATTTGGAGAAAAGCGTCGAAATATGGACCATCTATACTCCCATCATAAGACTTGTGAAGAGCAACTTCGTCACATTTTAAACCTATTGTGTATCACACCCTGCATACCAAACGGCTGCTCCAACTTCCGCCGGAGGGAAGATCGTGCAAAATGGTAGGACAACTTGCTGGTTTTTACGTTGATATGTCAGAACCATACCCTATGAACAATATCAAATTGTCTCAATCGTTAGATGGTACGTTTATTTAACTAGCTGACGTGTTTTTGAGAACGGGATAATTCTAAATAGACAATTACATCCATTAGAAGCCGAATCTAGAAACCTTTCTTAGAAAAACTACATCAAATATGCATTTTATCTAATTAATCAAGAATATACCTACGATCGTTATGTAAAACGAGGTTGCCTTTTAATGGCAAGATGATATTTATATGTGAAAAGGAAGAATTTTGATGATTTTAAGACGCATGAATATGACCTGTGTGAAAGTGGTGATACAACATACGGCGGAGTGAGATCTGACTACCGCCGGAGTCAATAATAATATGATACAATTACCACCGGAGTACCACTGTCTCTTCTTGGCCGAGCTAAATGAATGTACCGTCCTCACTCAATACTGAATCCATCGAACGAATGAAAAAGATACTATTTTAAAGCGAAATCCACGGAGTTAAACACACCATTTACACTGCGGAAAATATTGTGTTGTTTTAACACAATTTTGTGCTAAAATGGCTACAACACAAAATGTTTTGTGTTGAAATCAACATGGTTTTGTGTTTAACTTAATATATCAACACAAAATTGTGTTGAGTTCAATACAAATTAGTGTTCATTCTTACACAATTTGTGTTATTTTCAACACCATTTTTGTGCTAAAATGGCTTCAACACAATTTTTTTTCGCAGTGTATGGTCTGAGATCTAAATCTGGCTTGAACCACAATCTTTAGGCCCAATAAAGGGACGTTCCTCACCCTAAGAAATCATCATCAGAATTTCACCAAATTTTGCACGGATGTACCTTGGAAATATACAAATTCATTTCAAGAAAAAAATTACTAAGTCATCGAACTCACTTTCAAGCTCATGACGCCACCTATGGGGCGTTTTTGTCTAATTTGTAAAAAAAAAAATGATGAAATTTAAATTGTACGATTTTGCTCCAAAAATTGTCACACACCACCGAATATCAATGTGCGCTGCTCATGTTCACGTGGTCTTTGTCTTTCAGACTGGACCATTTCCATCTGAATTCAATGATAATTTGCTCATGGAATTGTCTGACTGTTAAAGCCTATAGCTAATTATTCCCATCCAATAATGGGGTCACCGAACTCGTTTGACTTCTAACATCGTTTGACGCAGATTTCCTCTAAAAGTGGCCGGAAATCAATTGACGTTGCTATGGCGTGTGCTATTATCAGCGTGATCGAAGGGAGACTACCTAATGCAACGTCATTTGGCATTCGCGCTATAAATAGATGCGCGACGTTGTGCGCATCAGCAAAGGTGGGGAACGTCTTTAAACTAAATCCACGGAGTTAAACACACAACTCCTCGCCATTTATGGTCTGAGGCCGAAATCTCGCTTGAATCACAATAGTTGGGCCCTATCATCGCCTGGATCCGTTCTAAACATAAGGCCTACCAAAGAAAGCCAGTCATAAATCAATGAGACTAAACTCGCACACGCTATACGCTGACCATATGTTGACGTCAGGCCGCTGTCCAGCATATTCACTTTCGTCCAATCAGACACAACCGTAGGTGTTCAGCCGACCGTGACTCCGCCAAAAAGCTGAATTTCGCTCTCTTTCAAAAGTGTTTTGACGTAAATTCTCATATTTATTCACAAATACAATTACATGAATTTTTCAGGTAAACATTTGTCTTTCTGGTGAGGGGTAAATAACTGTTTCATTGGTAATGCAAGAGGGTGAAATCAATCGGTTTTTGTAGACCTATGCTGTCGGTCAAGGCATTCTCCCATTCTTTTAACATGGAGAAGGGATTCACACTACTACTTCGGTTAAATCGAATTTAGATCCGACAAATAAAATCATAAATTACATTAATTTGTAGCATAAGGAAGGTGATATATTGCAGAAACTTTGTAGGGGTAAATACGTTTGGGGGAACCTATATTTATTCAGATATAGCAGTTTATAATCGGACCTCCCATCTCGAACAATGCTAAATTTGGACCGGTTGGAGAGCCGTACGTGAGCCGGAATGTCAGTGCGTGTGCACGCCACGCCCGCGTCTGGGTTTCTTGCACATGCCGTGGTTATTTTCAGTCATTATGTTATTATTGTCTCGTCACATTGTTCGCATCACTGCTTTGATCTTCATCATAGTGTAACGCTAACCTAGTGAATTGCCACCTAGCTTTATTACCTAATTTTTCCATAAATCGTGTAGTTTAAACAACTCAATAAACTCAAAAATTTTTATCTATTACGGTACTTCTTGTTCAGAAACGCTTAATGGTGCTTTAAGGATAGCTGTCCCTTTAGAGGCAGTTTTTGCACCCCCATGACCATTTGTCGTCGGTATCAATAAATATACAACATAACCATAATAAACTATATATTTTATGAAAGTATACATCGTAGGGATTCCAACTATATGATTTGTATAACTGACGCTGCTACTGTGTAGAAAGTATTTCAATTTTAACAAATTAAAATGAAAACAGTAGCGTCCATTTTTCAATTGAAATTTCATGAAAACTGTTGGCCTTGTTTCAACTTTGATGGTATACCTTGGTAGGAGACAATTCGAACTAGTAAACTTTATCTCATTTTTTTTTTTTTTTGCCTGGTTTTGTTTTTATAACTATTTTACTAAAATAAATTGAAAAAATGTACTTTTTTACGGTCGTTTGTCTTAAAAGTTGGATAATTAAAAAACGAAGCCGACCTTACAAAAGTGAGATAAGGTTTTCTAGATCACCTTATAAGTAACAAGCATGCCAAATTTCAAAAGCGTAGCATGGATATTTTTCGAGAAATAAACGTTTGAATTTCGGATTTTGTACAAAAATGAAAGGCTAGAAATCGGGCAAAATGTGTCCAGCTATACAACTGATGAATTAATCCCTATTTTTTGCTTGAATTCTATTGTCAAATACATTTTTAATCTGTCTAATGATACCTACTCGAATTCCTGTTTATTCTGGATAACTATTACACTAAGTTTTTTTCATCAAGTCGGTTTAAAGTCCAATTTAAACTTTAAAAACCTGCTAAAACTTGTTCACACCTGTGTGGATTACTTCACGGCGGGTGTCTGAGTGAAGTGTCACTGTCATAACTAGAAACAAAAATAAGGATGTTTGCATGGTTTTGATCAGAAGGGGGTACATTAATGTAAATAAGTAGGACTAATAGATAATTAGCTTACCATAATACTGCGGAAATGAGTTTTGGAAAGGGAAATTTAACAGACAAAAAAAATAGTAGCCAAACCCAAGCTAAGGCAATCTGTTTAATTGTTCCAGGGCCTCGGAAACTAAATTTTCAATCCTAATATTAAAGCACTTCTATTTATAATTTTTATCTCATTTTTTTCACCAAATGTTAGAGGAAGTAGTGAATATTTGAATGAAGTAATAAAAAAGTGACAAATTTTGACCCTCTAAGGGGATAGCTATCCTTAAATAAATGCTCTCAAAAGTGTTTGAGGGTTATCCGATACCTAGACTGTATCTGACGGATACACAATCGCAACATTCTCACGGCGTCAGATTGTATACCTCATACTGTCAGAAATATCGCTGTTTCATCGACAGTTTAGGGGGTGACAAACTGCTGATGAGAACACCTAGGCCAATACACGAGTTGGCACGATGGAGCGTAAATGTCGAGGATAAAATTAGTGATGATCATGGCTATTTCTGCATGGTTAACATATAATAAAGTGGCCTGATCGTGTACATACACAAACGCATAGAGATTAGATCCTCCGGCGGTAATCAGATCTTCGAGACATGCTCCTCCGGCGGTATTTGTATCATATACGAACATGCATGAGCTAGAAAAACTAACAGTGACCGAAGTAGATTGAACTATTTGAAACTACAAGCTATCAGCCTGCTGTTAAGGAACTACTCTTCATATATCTATAACTTATTTGGCGGATGATACACAAATAGATGATTTTTTAAGCATCTAATCACTGTTATGTTGCAATATAGCTCTTAATGTCAGATAAAATGAACTGTAATTAAAAAATAATACAAGGACGAGTTGAAAATTTCACACGAATTGCTAACACGTCCCCTTGAGAACATTTTCTCATTACATTTTCGAGTACTAAATACGTGAAAACTACCAAAAAATGAAAAATCTGAACTTACTTAGCTGCTCAAATTTGAAATTTCCCTCCGGCGGAAGTTGACCCTCCGGCGGAAGTTGGAGCAGCCGTTTGGTATGCAGGGTGTGCAACTAGTCAGTGAAATCGGACGATAATTACCAGGGTCTGTATGGTCACGACCAGGCTTTGGTACTGGTATAACTATGGCATTGTGCCAGGACGGAGGATATTCTTCTCTATACCAAAGTCTATTGAATATGCGTAATAGGATTTCTAGAGATGATTCGGGTAGATGTTTCAAAAGCTGATAATGAATATTATCATGGCCTGCAGCAGAATCATGAGCTTTCGTCAGAGAAGCATGAAGTTCTTCAATTGTAAACGAAGCGTTATAGCCTTCATGGTTACCGGAAGTGAATTTAATTTCATTTTTCTCTTCTCTTTTTTGGAAACTTTGAAATTTAGGTACATAATTTTCTGATGAGTTTTTGGCAATTGTTTCTCGTAATTTATTTGCAATTTCTACTTTGTCAGTAATCACCTGCTTTCCATCGTTGAGATGATGAACGCTGGACTTGGAGCTTTTACCTTTTATTCTTTGGATCATATTCCAAACTTTTGTTATTGGAGTATGAGTATTTATCTTAGAAACATAATTTCTCCAAGAATCACGTTTATTCTGTTTCATGGTTCTACGAGCTTTAGCTCTTGTAACTCTGAGATCTTTCAAATTTTCAGGATTAGGATGTCGGCGGAAATATCGTTCAGCCTTCTTCCTACATTTTCTTGCTTCTTTACAGCCATCATTAAACCAAGGTTTCTTAATATGTGCAACTCCTGAAGATGTGGGAATGGTTTGGTTGGCAATTTCTATCAACATATCTGAGAATAGCTGTATAGGATCTGAAGCATCAGCGAAGGAGACTGATTGTAGTTTTTGTGAACAAAGCTTTTCAAACTCGGGCCAGTTTGCTTTCTTGAAATTAAACCTTGTGAAATGAGCGTCATCAGCTGAATGAACAGCTTTAATGACAGTGGGAAAGTGATCACTTCCACAAAGGTCATCATGAACAGACCAGGAAAATTCTTCAAGAATAGGAAGGTCGCAAAGTGAAATATCCAATGCTGTATAGGTTCCATGGGCCGAGGACAAATGTGTATAAGAACCATCATTAAAAATACACAAAGAATTATTTGATATAAAATTTTCGAGAATTTTACCTTTACAATTGTCTTCATTATCCCAGAGGATATTACGACCATTAAAATCACCCATCATTAAACAAGGTTTCGGGAGCTGATCGTAAAGATCTTGAAGTTCATTGAGCCGGAGACTACCAGAAGAAGGTATGTACACCGTGCACAACGTGAAAACAGAATTCAAGGTAATACGAACTGCTACAGCTTGTAAATCTGTCACTAAATCAACAGGACTGTGTAAAACACCCATTTTAACCAATATTGAAGAACCGCCTGTTGCTTTTCCATTTTCGTCTAAAGCGTAGGAATGATAAGGTGTGTATTGGCGAAATTTAAATTTATCTTTATCTGCTTTCTTCAGAAAGGTCTCGTTGAGACAAAAAGCTGATGGTTCATAATCTTGAGTTAATAATTGAAGTTCATTTAAATTTGGCCAAACTCCTCTGCAATTCCACTGAATGATAGTTGGTGGCTGAGCCATCTTTAGTCTGTATATAGAAATAAAACATAAAACTGCCCTAGCCAAGATATATAAGGTTAGCTTAGCCATTATATACCTTTTATTTTGGGTAATTCTTTTCGACCTTTCTAATTTTTTTTCATTTGTTCTCTCTTGTCTTTTTTATTTTCCTTCTTATAAACTTCTTTCTCTCTATCTTGTACCAACAAGTCCTTTCTTCGGGCGGTGGTGCCTTGAACCGTTATCCACAATCCGTTCAGTTTGAGGGCCTATGATTCATTTGTCCGCTGCCGTCCGGTCAAGTTCTTTTCGTCTTTAACGCATTTGGTTTAGGTTTTTAGTTATATTTTAAATCACTAGAAGGCTATACATGTAGGTCGCTAAATACCGTCTGACGATCAGCTGAAATATGCCGAGGACAGATCACGAAGACTTCCAGTCCCGTATTTTACTATAATATGGTGTAAAAAAAGTATAAAAGCCAATCTTTCGCAATTGCTTTATCTTAGTCCAGTTGTAGACAATTCCGGGCGCGCAAAATCGCTAGCCCGGCTGCCCGGGACAAGTGAAAGTTATTTTGGACAAGTAAAATTTACAAACCCCTGCCCGACCAGCAATCAGAAATTCTGATTCAGCATTCAATAAAATAGAACTTTTTTGTCGATTCGCTAGTATTAAATTTGCTGGAACCAATTTGCTGAACGATTTCAGTTGCAGATATATACGAAATTTCCCTGCCACGGAGATCACGGGCTTTCTCCGTTTGGGGATTTCCTGTATCATGCAGCATAGCGACAGTCCTTTCAGCCAGTCAGCACAGTCCGTTCTGTCACGCGACTTCACTTGCATATGGCGGACTCTCGCTGTTTTAGAACTTCAGCGAAGACGGCCTTCAATTTTAGTGCCGTACGACTGTACTGTGTGAATTATGGATAACTATTTGAATCGACCTCGTGATGTTCCCGTTACGGCGGTGGTTAGCCAAAACAAACGGCCACCAACAGTTGCTGCTAAACCGTGTTACAAGAAGAAACGGAAGCGTCAGTTCCTACCCACATGGATAAAAGAGTATACTTGGATTGTATACGATGGTGACAAAAATGAAATGTTTTGTCAGATTTGCAGGAATTCCCACGGCTGGCCGACGCTCCCAGTCCCTTTATAAAAGGAACAAATTTCTTTCGCAAGGACCCTATCAAGTCACACGATAATTCTATGCATCACAAAAAATGTTCCGGCGCCCAAGCTGCTGCGGACAACCCAGAGAAAACGCCAATGGCTAAAATCATCGACCAAGTGACATTTTGTCGTCATGTCCCGACTTTTCATAACGGCATATTATATTGCCAAGGAGGAGCTTCCAATCAAAAAAAGTTTGTGTAAGTTACAGGTCGCAAACGGCGTGGAACTAAACCAGGGTACATACACAAATGATCATGCCTGTCGTACGTTCATAGGAGCAATAGCAAAAACTGAGAAAGATAGAACTGATTCCATAAAGGACAGTCGCTTCTTGTCAGATGGTAGCGCTGACTCTGGAATAATTGAGAGAGAGAGAGAGAGAATTAAGGTTTAACGTCGCATTCAGCAATATTTCAGCTATATAGCGACGATCAAACAAAATTCTAAGTAATCAATTCAAAAACTCGGTAAACTAATGCGTTAAAACAGGTACAAACATTAAAATTTGTACAACAAACCAATCTCTCTCAAATAACCTAAAATACAATCCTCTTTCACTCTGCTAAAAAGATCTTCCAGCGTAGCTGCTCGATAAAAAGTATCTCTTACAGTCTTAAAATCTATGCAGTCTATGAGAATATGTTTCACCGTGAGATCTTCATGGCAAGGTATACACCTTGGAATCGGCTCCTGTTTTGATAAATATTCATGAGTTAATCTTGTGTGACCAATCCTACATCCTCTAATCATGGCCTGGTCGAAACGTTTATGACTATTCAGGTGAGTTTTGACCATTTTTTTGAACTCGTGAAGTTTGTTATTATCCATAGTATCCCATAAAGATTGAAACATCTTTCTTACATAAGCGCAGATAGATGGTCTGAAATCACTGTATGGTATTCCAACAGGGTCAACTTCTTTATCTAGAGCTGCCTTAGCCATTTTATCAGCTTCAGTGTTGCCTTTGATGTCAACATGACTAGGCACCCAACAAAACACAATATCTATCTGTTGATCAATCTGGTGTCATATAATTGTAGAATTTCCAAGATGGTGGGATGAGTGGAATTTCCATTTTTAATTGCTTTAAAGAAATAGACAACATTTGGCAAACGTAAACTGCGACTGAAAGAACAATCCAAACAAAAAACCAAAAATATTTTTTTCCTATTTTTGAGATTCTTTCTAACGAAGAAAAATACTCCCAAACATTGGGAAAATGACCAGATGTGTTGAATGAAGGGAGCCACCATCTTTCTGCCATCTTTATGGTCTAACCAATGAGCGGCGGAGTGATATCCACGTGACAACTAGCTCATGACGTCATTGGGCCTCTCTGCTGTAAGACAGCAAACATGGCAGCAAGTGATTTTCAACTTTTTCCAAGGGTCCGACGCCTTGCATTTCCGGGATTTTCAACCTGACTGATGACAATGGCTGGCTGGGCCAAACCGTGCTTTCATCTACGCTGCATGGGAGCAGTGTCGAGGGATACAAGAAGTGTCAGGCGTGTTCGAGCCCATTGAAGACGATCTACCGTAGAAATCGGTCGAGGATGCATGTACCGTAAAAGCCGGCCGGGTCGCCGATTTCGTTTAGTCGGCTCTGCTGTGAGATGTCCTGTTAGGAAACGATCAGACGAGCACATGGGCAGGTGCTGACATTAGCTGACAAGGGTTTATTCCATAAACTTTCTCAGGTAAATTTTCTCGCACGCTAGATATTTGGGTGGGTGTTTAACGGCCGTGTCATGCTGAACAGTTTCTTTCGGCAACAGTTCAACGGTGAGAAAAATCTCCGGACAATCTTTCCCCGGAGAAATGGCCCTCCAGCTGAGGCAGATTTAGTTTCGTTTTCCCATGCCGGTCTTTGTTGAGGCTCGATTCTTTGAATTGGTAAACAGAAATCAGATTATTCTCATCCTCGGCTAAATTAAACAATCTCAGTCAGTTTTACTGCCTAATTATGTTGACGCATGTTGGCGTAGTCATCAGCTGAAAAGTATTGGAAAATAACGAAAGCATGTATTTTATCAGACAACTTGATGCTGTGTTTTTTGACACTTAGACAGTCTATACTGGCCGACAGATCAAACCCGATTTCTCAACAACAAGGATAAGATCATTGTTATTGTACAAACATTAGCCGGTATTTGCAGGTTACAGAATACAAGAATGTATAGCCACACCTGCTGGTCTATCGGGCTGCGATTATTCCAGTGCAAGGCAAACTGTGCGTGTCCTCCCAGTTCACTGCAGTGTTCTGTGGCCCAGTGACGTCACTAAACTTGCCGTAATGGCGGCGGCCTTACAAGCCACAGAATTGATCATTAACGGCTTCTTACTCGGTTGGAAAAAATTGCAAAATTGAAATAAAAATGGTTTTGGACACTCCTGAAATTGTTCTTTCATTTGCAATATACGTTTATCAAAGGTTGCCTATTCCTTTAAGGCATGACAGTGAATCTGAGAATATAACATATTTTTCCCTTCTAGTGGATCCAATACCTTCTAAAGCTGATAATAGAGCTTTTGCTTCTGCAGTAAATATGGAACTTTTACCTGGCAGTCGATACGTTTTAGTTTTGGAACTAAAGATAGTAGCACATGCTACTCTCTCACCATCTTTAGAACCATCTGTATAAATAGCCTGATGTGAACTGTATTTCTCTCTCAGTAGACCGAATTCTTGTGTATACACGAGCTGGCTCGTGTCTGTCTTTTTATATTTAGTCAGTGAAATATCTACTTCTGGCGTGGCTAACTGCCATGGTGGAGTTGGCAAGAGCTCGTTAGGTAAAATCTGACTAACTTTAATACCAGCTGCTACAAGGTGTGGTTTCATACGGATTCCAAGAGGTGGAATAATCGAGGGTTTCTTTAAAAAGAGATCTGCGTACTGAGGGTTGAAAACACAGTTATATGCAGGATTTGAGTGGTTCGAACGCAGTTTTGTGATATATTGCAGTGATAATTTAATTCTCCGAAGTTCTAAAGGAAATTCATCCGCTTCGACATACAAGCTTTCTTTAGGTGATGTTCTGAACGCACCGAGACAAAGTCTTAGTCCTTGATGGAGAATATGATCTAGCTTTGCCACGTTTGACTTGCTTGCACCATTGTAAACAATAGAACCATAATCGAGTTTGGAACGAACAAGTGATCGATATAAATGAAGGAGAGTTTGCTGATCTCCTCCCCACTTATAGCTGGCAACTACTTTCAACAAATCCGGAGCTTTCGTGCATTTGGCTTTTAAGCAATTTATATGAGATTTGAAAGTTAGTCGTTGATCAAACAATATGCCTAGAAATTTGATCTCTTTGATTTCAGTTCCATCTAAGGTAAGTACTGGATCTTCGTGCTGGAAATATTTTCTGCAAAAGTGTATACAATTTGTCTTAGCTCTGGAGAATTTGAAACCATTTTCTAGACACCATTTCTGAATTCTGTGTAAACAAAGTTGTAATGTTCTCTCAATATTGTGTATACTTTTCCCACTACACGATATATTGAAATCGTCTACAAAAAGTGAGCCATCAATTGATTTATTCAGAACTGCAGCCAAGCTGTTGATCTTGATACTAAACAGAGTAGTAGACAAAATACTGCCCTGTGGGACACCTTGGTCTTGATCAAAATGATCAGACATAGTTGTACCAAACGAATCTGGAATTGTCTGTCATTCAAAAAGTTGGAAATAAAAACGGGTAAACGACCTTTTAATCCCATCTTTTGAAGATCTTTAAGAATCCCGTATTTCCATGTAGTATCGTAGGCTTTTTCTAAATCAAAAAAGATAGAAACTACATGCTCGTTCTTGGCGAAAGCATTCTTAACATCTAATCTGACTAAATGATCAATGGTACTTCTATTTTTTCGGAAACCAGCTTGAATATCAGTAAGTTTCTTTTCAGTTTCCAGGTACCAAACAAGGCGATCATTTATCATGCGTTCCATAGTTTTGTAGACACAACTAGTCAGTGAAATCGGACGATAATTACCAGGGTCTGTATGGTCACGACCAGGCTTTGGTACTGGTATAACTATGGCATTGTGCCAGGACGGAGGAAATTCTTCTCTATACCAAAGTCTATTGAATATGCGTAATAGGATTTCTAGAGATGATTCCGGTAGATGTTTTAAAAGCTGATAATGAATATTATCAGGGCCTGCAGCAGAATCATGAGCTTTCGTCAGAGAAGCATGAAGTTCTTCAATTGTAAACGAAGCGTTATAGCCTTCATGGTTACCGGAAGTGAATTTAATTTCATTTTTCTCTTCTCTTTTTTGGAACTTTGAAATTTAGGTACATAATTTTCTGATGAAGAGTTTTTGGCAATTGTTTCTCGTAATTTATTTGCAATCTCTACTTTGTCAGTAATCACCTGCTTTCCATCGTTGAGATGATGAACGCTGGCTTTTACCTTTTATTCTTTGGATCATATTCCAAACTTTTGTTATTGGAGTATGAGTATTTATCTTAGAAACATAATTTCTCCAAGAATCACGTTTATTCTGTTTCATGGTTCTACGAGCTTTAGCTCTTGCAACTCTGAGATCTTTCAAATTTTCAGGATTAGGATGTCGGCGGAAATATCGTTCAGCCTTCTTCCTACATTTTCTTGCTTCTTTACAGTCATCATTAAACCAAGGTTTCTTAATATGTGCAACCCCTGAAGATGTGGGAATGGTTTGGTTGGCAATTTCTATCAACATATCTGAGAATAGCTGTATAGGATCTGAAGCATCAGCGAAGGAGACTGATTGTAGTTTCTGTGAACAAAGCTTTTCAAACTCGGGCCAGTTTGCTTTCTTGAAATTAAACCTTGTGAAATGAGCGTCATCAGCTGAATGAACAGCTTTAATGACAGTGGGAAAGTGATCACTTCCACAAAGGTCATCATGAACAGACCAGGAAAATTCTTCAAGAATAGGAAGGTCGCAAAGTGAAATATCCAATGCTGTATAGGTTCCATGGGCCGAGGACAAATGTGTATAAGAACCATCATTAAAAATACACAAAGAATTATTTGATATAAAATTTTCGAGAATTTTACCTTTACAATTGTCTTCATTATCCCAGAGGATATTACGACCATTAAAATCACCCATCATTAAACAAGGTTTCGGGAGCTGATCGTAAAGATCTTGAAGTTCATTGAGCCAGAGACTAGCAGAAGAAGGTATGTACACCGTGCACAACGTGAAAACAGAATTCAAGGTAATACGAACTGCTACAGCTTGTAAATATGTCACTAAATCAACAGGACTGTGTAAAACACCCATTTTAACCAATATTGAAGAACCGCCTGTTGCTTTTCCATTTTCGTCTAAAGCGTAGGAATGATAAGGTGTGTATTGTCGAAATTTAAATTTATCTTTATCCGCTTTCTTCAGAAAGGTCTCGTTGAGACAAAAAGCTGATGGTTCATAATCTTGAGTTAATAATTGGAGTTCATTTAAATTTGGCCAAACTCCTCTGCAATTCCACTGAATGATAGTTGGTGGCTGAGCCATCTTTAGTCTGTATATAGAAATAAAACATAAAACTGCCCTAGCCAAGATATATAAGGTTAGCTTAGCCATTATATACCTTTTATTTTGGGTAATTCTTTTCGACCTTTCTAATTTTTTTTTCATTTGTTTTCTCTTGTCTTTTTTATTTTCCTTCTTATAAACTTCTTTCTCTCTATCTTGTACCAACAAGTCCTTCTACCTTTGGTTCAAGGAAGTCTCGTCTTTTAACGGACGATCACTATACTCCTGATACTCCTCATCGGAAAGCATGGGTGTATCGTTGGTAGGGTTGGGAGTAGCATCGACTATTTTAGGCTCTTTGGCGGATTCGATATCTATGGTATTCTCTTTATTCTTCTTTTTCTGATTCGAGGTAGCTTTATTACTACAAGACTCTTCACTACTTTCTTTTTCTATGAACTCCTTCAGTACTTCCTCGTTTGGTGTAAAGTTTACATCTACACCGGAGTGAATAGGATTAATGAAGGAATCCACAGACTGCACAAGTGCATCCTGGCCCGAAACACTACCAGTATCCGGTAAGTTGTCACCCTTCAATTCAACTTCCGGAGTTAATACTACGTCAACACTTTGTCTGATCAGAAATCGACTTCTGATCAGCTGACTTCTGATCACCTGGCTCGGCCTCTACATCATCGCAAACCTCACTCTCACCGACATCTTCATCTTCTGAATTACAACCTTCATCCATCGCGTCATCGAGACGCTCGTAGCGGTTTGGGGTTTTCTCATTGCTCTCGGCGGCAACTATCTCCTGATGACGTTTGATAGGTTTGCCATCAGGGCCTACAGTCTTCCACAGGCCTAGGTCTATAGCGTCAAGTCCTCTTCGGACTTCTACGGGCGGAGCAGAGCGAGGACCAGAGGAACCACCCTTTCCGCCGTTAGTTACGGTATCTCCAGAAACCTGTTTGGCTTTTGGACAGGTTTTTTTAAAGCGTCCTTCCTGATGACAGATCAGGCATTTATTTTTCAAAGGACACCTCCAGTTCATGTGATCTTCTGAACCACAAGTATAACATGTTTTTACTTGACCGTTATACCATACAGGAAGTCTCATACCTCCAACAAAATAGAAGAAGGAAGAGGTCGTTTGAATTTCGTCATCCAAATTCTTCGAACCCCTGTCTCAAACTCTCTATCGAAAGAGTAGAACTCTTTTTGTACAGAGAGAACATCACCATAAACCTCAAAAGCACTTCTGATCGCAGAATCTGGGAAATCGCATGGTCCTTTCATCTTTACTAACAATTTTCCTGAGTCTATTTCCTCAAAATGGCCACGTTGATCTCTAACGTGAATAAGCTTCCAGCACTAGGCGAGTTTTGGTATTTTCATTTGCCAGTGTGACGTTCCACAAGGTATTTGATACCTGTACTAGACCCTTAAGGATTTTCGGTCCTGATCCAACAGTGTCTTTCAATGCGTGATATATATCTTCCGCATTAGCTTTCTCTAGACCTTTAAGTTGTAGGCTCAGTGACCTATCATACTTTTTAAAGGCCATAGTGGAGGAAAAAAGAAGAAAAAAAGAGACTATCAATACAACTACAAATAGTGACACGCACAAACACCAACAGTGAGCCTCCCCACAGAGTAAACATTGAATACTCCCCGATGGAGCCTCACTCCAAAGACGTACACTGTAACCTTGAATAATAATAATAATAATAACTTTATTTAGTCT
>JAVTVY010053183.1:0-26445 GCA_036873755.1 Hanleya hanleyi | reverse complement strand
AGACAGTGAAATCTGGTACCATTCACGTACTGACCATGACGGAGCATATAGTACTGGCGTATTTCAGCTTGACCCCCGAGGTTTTCCTGCACGCGTATGCGGATAAGGTCGATATCATGGAGGAGGTGGTGGGAGACACGGACCCTACACAACCGTGCCCGGCTCACATTCGTCTGTCCCGGGAGGGCTGGACCAAATTCAAGCGGGTGTTGTCTGGTGAACTGGACGGCGACCTCATCCACTTGTGTCACGATGTGTACATCCGACGCGGCCCTTTCTTTGCTCAATTGGATCGGCTAGATGGGGGTACAGTGCATTTTACCCTTCACCCTGATCTATGGTCTGCATTGGAAGATACCGTGGTAGATGTGGATCAAGTGCTTATCAAGCGGTCATCAGACGAGTTGGACTGGTCATTTACCATGGACACTGTGGAAGCCAACGAAGAAAATCAGAAAGAAACTCTGGCCCAAGATATACCCGTTATAAATAAACGATAGAGCCAGGATCCATCATCATTTGTCACCATGAAGCGCTGGGAGAAGGTGTTGGATAACTTATACTACAGTCCCGACAGTCCGGCGGCCTATAGTGCATTGACGGCTCTCTATCGAGCGGCCAAACCCCAGGGGATACAACGTGCTCAAGTCCGAGATTGGTTAAGAAAACAAGACACCTATACCTTACATCGAGCTGCCCGTCGCCATTATCTACGGAACCGGGTCATCGTGGGAGGACTAGATGCCCAATGGCAAGCGGATTTGGTCGATATGAGCGCCTTTGCCAAACACAACGATGGGAATCGGTATATCTTGACGTGCATCGATATCCTATCCAAGTATGCGTGGGTGGTACCCATCCGGACGAAAACGGGGCGAATCTCATAGCGGCGTTCAAAGACATCTTCAAGACCGGGCGCAAACCTTTGTATTTGCAAACCGACGAAGGCACGGAATTCCTCAGCAGACCGTTCCAACAGTTTCTGAAAGCCCAGAAGGTGTTTTTCTTCCATACGTACAACGAGACCAAGGCTTCCGTGGTGGAAAGATTCAACAGGACATTCAAAGGTCGCATGTATAAATATTTCACCTATAAGAATACAAGGCGGTACATCGATGTTCTCCCGAAACTTGTGAGTGGTTACAATCGAGCCTATCATCGGAGTATAGAGAGAGCCCCATTACCGTGACCCAACGCAATGAAGCCCAAGTCCGGCGTGTCTTGTACCCCAGGCCATCGCAGCGAACGCCGAAGGCGGTGTACAAGGTCGGGGACCCTGTACAGATCAGTAAAGTCAAAGGTCAATTTGAGAAAAGTTACTTGCCCAACTGGAGCGATGAGCACTTCCTGATTAAACGGCGCCTACCCCGACAGCAGCGAGTCTATGAACTGGAAGATCTTCAAGGGGAACCGTTGCTAGGGACGTTTTACGAGACGGAATTACAGCCTGTCGTAAAAACACAGCAAGACTACTACACGGTGGAGCAGATTTTGAAAACGGAACGTCGACGTGGCAAACTGTTTCATTTCGTCAAATGGCAAGGCTGGCCCAGTTCCTTCAATTCCTGGGTCGCTGCCAACCAGGTGAAACGACTATAAAGCCAGACACCACTGCCGTCATCCTTCATTCCACGTCGACCACGGTGCTATGGACAAACAGCAGCTGCCTCTGAACACAGCGTCTCCCAAAACGCGCAAAGCGCAAGTGGGCTTTGTGGTGATACTGCTAACCCTGCTGAGTGTGTTGTACGGAGGTGTGTTTTACGACGTAGCCTATGTCAGCACGTTACTTAACCAACTGAGAACACCAGCCATCAGTGAAACCGGTCTACAGATAGCACCAGTCACCTCCGTGATCGAAACGAGCCCAGTCATCACCACACCCCGTGTACAAGCCACAACGAGCTCCACACCAAGCGCCACACCTACACCAAGTAACCTAAAATTAGGTAAGCTGAGAATACTTTTTTTACATATTTAAAACTCGTTGTCAAAAAAGTATTCTCAGCTTACCTAATTTTAAAACAGAATTGGAAAATTATAGACAATTAGAAAAAGTTATTGCACTGAGAAAAAACACCTTGGTAGAACATTACAAAAGATGGGAAGTCATACATTATTGACAGTAATTTCTTTCTATTACGAAGGAAACTATTTTTTACTTTTTCTATCTGTTTAAATGCTTTTGTTATGTACACATGCTGCCAGACGATCTTTTGTGTATAGGACATGCTTACCAAACTGCTATTATTACCTTTGTCTGTGCAAATAAAAAAAAAAAAAAAAAAAAAAAAAATGTAGTCTGTCAGCAAATATATTAAAGAACGAAATGAATTATTGATACATTTATCAAAAAAATGTGTGAATGATGAATTAATTATTTCAATAGATGACTTGATATAATTAGTTATTTCCAATTAGATAAATATAATGAAGCTGTTGCAACTTGAACTTGGCTGTATATTTGGAGGATCGCGTATGCATACATATATGTAGGTCACATTTCTACCAGAATTTGATAATTTTCAGAAGTATGTATAAAGCCATTTAGACGTGGTTGAAGGCACTGGCCATCCAATTAAGTCTTAAACGTATGGTGTCATACATTGTACACTTGTAGATGTGAAGTCCACCTCATCATCTGAACGCATGGAACAATCATACGTAGAAACTTCTGCACAAAAAAAAAAAAAAAAAAAAAAAAAAGTACACCCACTACGTCTGAAAACCCACCGGATTTCATCCCTCACACTGAACAGACAGCGACGACCGACGTTATACCCACCACCATCATCACTCACAGTGAACAGACAACGACGACCGACGTTGTACCCACCACCACCACTCCAGTTCACTCGTACGAAATTTACAAGAGCGGGTTACCACGACAGCGCATACAGCTCGAACCATGGACCCTCGGTGGCAGCATCCCTTCACTTGCGTCATCGCAGGACCGACGGGTTCCGGCAAAACGCACTTCGTCAGGAAGCTCCTTCAACACGCCGACAGCATGATCACCCCACCCATTGCCCGAGTCGTGTGGTGTTACGGAGAATGGCAGGCAGCGTATGCAGCAATGCCCCACATCACGTTCGTGGAAGGCCTACCCAACCTGGCCGATTTGGAACCCGACACCTTGGTGGTTCTGGATGATCTCATGGCGGAGACGGATGCGCGGGTCACCCAACTCTTCACCAAAGGCAGCCACCATCGACGGCTCAGCATCATCTACATTGTGCAGAATCTGTTCAGTAAAAACAAAGAACATCGGAACATCAGCTTAAATGCCCACTACCTGGTGGTCTTCAAAAACCCGAGAGATACCACTCAACTGCTGCACCTGGCGAGACAGATGTATCCCGGCCGCACACCGTTTGCGTTGGAAGCCTTCAAAGATGCGACAACCCCTCAGCACGGGTATATGCTCTTCGACCTCAAGCAAGCCACCCCGACCACCTTCGACTACGGACCGGCATCTTTCCCGGAGAGGCCCACCACGTGTACATGCAAAAATAATGTAAACACACCCACAGTGGCTCCCCCAGCTGGAGTGTGTGTTTGATGATGGGGATAATAAAAAGAATGAATACCACAGCATGGTTGACTTTGTCTCTGTTCTCTGAGGTAGATAAAAAGGGCAGAGTTGTGGGTTCTGGCATTAGTTGTACATGATGTCTGCGCGAGTACGGAAGCACGCTCCCGACGCTCCGTGTATTGAAGACGGCCCCACCCGAGTTGGTCCGAACCATTGCACGCGGTGCGGACCCTGACCTTGTACGCCGTCTGTGCGAGATCGGGTACAACCTGTTAAAAGGCAACGTACCACTGACTCCGGCTCAGAAGACCAAGTTGACCAAGCATAAGACAGGTCTCCGAACCTTAGTCCAGAAGCGAGTCTCTCAAACACAAAAGAAAAAGGTGTTACAGAAAGGCGGCTTTCTCGGGGCCATCTTAGCACCGTTGGCCGCTTCCGTGTTGGGTCCAGTATTGGGTGGACTCTTCGGCCGACAATGAACCACACGAAAAAAATGGTCCTCGTCGAACCACGGTTCCTTCAAAACCTCCAATCGCCCTACCCTGTTCCACCTACGGTGAAGACCATAAACACCCTCGATGAAGAGATGCAACAGATCTTACAAAGACCGGGGTTAAGCGACAGTGAGAAAGTACAACGGTACAATGAGACGCTTCAACGGTACATGACGTTCATGGACCAATACAAAACCCTCTCTACCCCCCCAGCACCACCACCACCACCACCACGCGACACACCGCCGACCTCAGCACCGCTCCAACAGCCGCCATTACCAGGGGTACCACCCACAGCCCCACAGTGGGTGGAAGACGAAGTGCTGAAGAGTGTACCTGCATCGTTCAAGAAACAAGCTGGCCTGGTATTACAACGGATGAAACAGAATCCTAACATGACTTGGAATGATAAAGGCGAACTACTGGTACAGAATCAGGTGGTCCCAGGGACCCACATGACGGATTTAGTGAATGACCTGATGCGTCAACGCAGGTCGCACACGGATCCTAGAGGATGGGAGGTCTTCGCTCAAGGCTTGAAAGACATGCATGTACCACAGGAATTGGTGGGGAACCCCCACCGCTGGGCCTTTATGCAGCGTGACTCACCGAGTCGTGCACCACGACAGACTCCACAACCTTGGGAAGCCGAGTGGGAACCGGAGTCACACCCCAAAACACCACCACCACAACGGGCACCTTCTTTTCAGACCTTTAGAAAACCATCCTTGATCAGGACACCCCACATCTCCAGAGCCGTGACACGTAGCAAGTCACCGCGACGCACACGACGCCGGACACAACCGCCCAAGGCCTGGAACACCTATTAAAACCAACAGCAGCAGCAGGACAGCTCAGTCGCCATGTTTTACCTCACCCTACCCAGTAACAGTTCGCTGGATGTGTTTCCTGACAACACCGTGGCCAAGTAGGTCACCCAGTTACCGCAACCGTTGCATTTACCTGGACGATGGGAAAGTGGCCTCGTGGATATCCAATACCCTTACTCGTGGTACAACGTGCGAGCCAATGAAGTGTGGTACGAGGTGACCTACGAAGGCAAAAACACCCGACTCACCCTCCCCGAAGGCCAATACGATACCCCCAAGGAGTTCATGGGTGGGCTGACAAGACTGTTGCATTATAAGGCTCTACGGGAGGTCACGAATACTTCAATTACAAGCGTCTAGTCCGTCATTCATAATCCAGCCGTCGGCCATTAGAGAATATCCGCGTCCATAATCCAAAGACCTATTCCATATTCCATATAACAGTATTAGCACCAAATTCAAAAAGACAATCATAGTATACATAAACATAGGCTTGTTTCCTGCAGAGAGAAGCGGTCAACAGTTTTCAATGATGCCGGCAAGACATCATGATGTTCCAAAAATATCAAATCCGTATCGCTGATCAATATTCTTAATCCATAATATTCGTTGTAAGGTCGTCATCTAAAGAATGATGTATCTCAGTCACGCTTTGATTGTGACTGTTCATATGAGTACCATGAGGATCTTGAAGTACATGGGTTCATACGGCCCCTAGCCCCGGGTTAAGCGGAATTAGACACAAGTTACGAAACGTAGCGCCATAGATCTTGCACGCTACGTTCGTATTTTGCTATCAGCATGCGATATGTATCGCCAAATTTGAGAAACTTTGAGTGGAGAAAACCCATCAAATCCTTTCCCTTCAAGAATCACGTGGACTTCGATTACAACGCACACAACGACAAGGCACATATCCTTCTCACCGCCAACGTGAGTGTCGTACTGAGTCCTATCCTACAGCAAATGCTGGGTCTCGCTCACGCGACCTACACGGGTCCATCCGAGGACCATGGCCAGATCCCGATGGATATGAAGTCGGGTATGTACGGACTCTACGTCTACTCGGACGTAGTCGACAACCACATCGTGGGCGATCTCAACACACCTCTGGTACGGGTGGTCCCCATTAAAAAGAGGTATGGAGATCAAATCACCCACAGTTTCACCCACATGCTCTACCTGCCCGTACGACAAACCGACATCAACACTATCACGGTGGATATAAGAGATGACACGGGACGACCGGTGGCATTCGAACGAGGAAAAGTGGTGCTGACACTTCATTTTCGACAAGCACGTGCTCCCCACTTTGCATAATGAAAGTACCTTACGAGTGCGATGCACGCAGCTATATGGACTATTATGCCCAGCAGGCCGGGGGTGGCTTTCCGGTCTTTAGCGGTGCACGCATGCAACGAGGTCATGGGCTGGGGAACATACTCGGCAGCATCGTCAAAACGTTCCTGCCCTTGGTGACGCGTGGGGTGAAAGCAATCGGCAAACAAGCGGTACGCAGTGGACTGCAAGTGGCCGGTGATGTCTTGGGGGGTACGGCACCCAAAGAATCCTTGAAACGGCGGGCCAAAGAAGCGGGAGGCGTCTTGGTGGCCAAAGCACAACGCACCGTAGGGAATAAAAGAGCTGCCCCACCGAGACCACGCACCAGTCGACGACCGACCCAGCGACGACGCACATCGAAGACCCAGGATATCTTTTCTTAAACATGTCCTTGATCCACGCAGAGTCCTGTCCATCCACCAACAGTGAATTTGATTTGTGGACCGTGCCGCCCACACAAACCAGTGCCGAACAAGGATTATGGGTGGAGCATCTCCCGCTGTCCAGCATCAACGAAACAGGGCCCATCGAGTTCACCATCAGTAATGCGGATACGGCCTATGTGGATTTAGCCCATACATACTTGTATGTGAAAGCCAAGGTCGTCAATGGGGATGGCTCCAGAATCATCCAAGCTGCAACGGTGGGCCCGACGAATCTCTGGCTGCACGCGATGTTTCAACAGGTGGATATTTTTCTCAGCGACAAGCTCATCAGTGACTCGACCAACACGTACCCCTATCGAGCCTACATCGAGACACTGTTGTCGTATGGCCGAGAGGCTAAAAAATCTCAGCTGACAGCCGCTTTATTCTACCAGGACACACCCGAGCACATGGACACGGTGGACAATGTGGGATATAACAAACGGAAGGCTTTCACTGCGAACGGTGCCTCGGTGGATCTCATGGGTCGACTACACGCAGACATGTTCATGCAAGACCGGTACCTCTTGAACAAGATCCCCATCAAAATCCGACTGATACGGGCGCCTCCGACCTTCGCCTTGATGGCCACTAACGTAGATGGGCATGCAGCTGACTATAAGATTGTTATCCAAGACGCAGTCGTGTATGTCCGAAAAGTCAAACCGAATCCAGCCGTTCAGTTGGGACACATGAAAGCCTTGGAAACAAAACCAGCCCAGTACCCTATCCGACGTGTACAAACCAAAGTGTTCTCTGTGCCTGCTGGAAATATGGGCGCCAACAAAGAAAACCTGTTCCTGGGGGAATTACCCAATCCTGGCCTGTGTGGAAAATACCAGTTTCAGCGGAGCCTACCCAGAGAATCCGTTTGACTTTAAACATTTCGGCATCACTTTTGTGGCCCTGCATGTGGATGGACAACAGGTCCCAGCCACGGCCTTAACACCGAACTTTGGGCGCGCGAATTTCATTCGAGCCTATCAGAGCCTGTTTACAGCCACCGGTCAAATCAACCAGGACGAAGGGAATATGATCAGTCGGGAGGACTACGCGAACGGATACACGTTGTTCTGTTTCGATCTGACCCCCACCTTAGAGAACGACCATCAGCTGGCCCTGGCCAAGCAAGGCAATTTACGGTTGAAAATCCACTTTGCACGAGCCCTCGGGACCACCGTCAATGTGATCTGCTACGCCGAGTTTGACAACATCATTCAAGTGGACAAGGCACGCAACGTCCTGTGTGACTTTTCCACCTAACATGGATACAGACCAGATAACCACCGTGCTGGAGAATGACCCAGGACACGTATGGTCTTTCAAGGGGTGTTCGCCCGAGATGTGTTCCCATTAGACCGTGTGTATCCTGCTGCATACGTTCTCAACACGGACCCGATGGATCGGCCCGGTGAACATTGGGTGGCCGTGTACTTGACAGAACAGCAGGGCGAATACTTTGACCCGTACGGTCTGCCACCCCTCCATCCCGATTTAACAGACTTCATGGATCAAGGCACAGAGACGTGGTGTTGGAACAGTCAAACGTTGCAAAGCCTGGCCAGTAGCGTGTGCGGACAATATTGCTTGTTTTACCTGTACCATCGATGCCGGGGAAGGACCTTATCTACCATCGTACAGATGTTTGACGAGTACACCAAGGCCGAGGACCGCGATGTACTCGTATATGACTGGGCCGCCCATCATTTCAATGTACAAGCCCCGTTCTGGGCTTAAGTTCTTTCAATGTACACAAGCCCCCTGTTCTGGGCTTAAGTTTACAAGCCCCCTGTTCTGGGCTTCAGTTCTTTCAATGTACAAGCCCCCTGTTTTGGGCTTCAGTTTTCACGTGGTTGTTCTCACGTTGTTGTTGTTACTGAATAAAACAATGAGATCTCACCAAAAACCCCTGTCTTGTGTGTTTTCTATATGAGCATAATGCATGAAACTGGCTTTGAACACCGTATTAGCCAATCAGTGGCCTAGAATGGAGCCAAAGGTAACCCATCCATGTCCAGAAAACCTTACCCGGGTGTACAAGAACCCAGATGTAGGCGCGGACGTAGGCGAAAGCATCTCAATACCCGGATGTAGGCGCAGACGTGAGCGAAATTCTAGTACCCGTCCATTGGTTCTTTTATCGATCGCTCATTGGCTCTTTTTCTCGACCGCTGATTGGTCCAAATGGAACTGCCCATCCTTCCCAGGTTAATTTACAATCCCCTTTTGGGGTTCAAGCTCTGTATATCGATGCCGCAACATTGTGGCCGAACCTTGCCGAAAGGGAGACCTTGGACCTTTTGACCTGGATGTGACCTTTTGACCCGACATTCATCCGCGCACAGCCGGTGATGACGCGCGCGCGCGCTGCGGCCGGAGAACCCGCGCGCGCGCTGCGGCCGGGGCGGGCCGGGCCGGGGCGGGAAAAAACCCGGATGTTGAACATCCGGATCCTACGTGTAGCGGAAAAATTGGAACTCTTCTGTGTTCGAAGGTAGTTTTAGTGAAACCCGGAAGTGACGTCACAACCCACCCAACCACAGCCATGAACCCCTAGTGGTGGGTTAAAACACACCCTCACGCATCCCCCAACATGCCTGCTTTCTATACTACGGCCAGACTACGCATGCGCAGACTCTTGCACACGGACGAACCATGAGTCGATACATTACAAACTCCACGAGAGCTTCAAAATAAGACCTCATACGACACCATAGGACCATTAGGGGCTCACCTAGACCCCAAAACGTTCACCCCGTATGGACATATACCTCCATAGCCATGCAGTATAGGCCTATGGGCCTACCCAGGCCTCGGTGAACTTTTTCCAAAAATTTCACCGTTTCGCTTCGAAACCCTTCCCATCGTGTTCTAAATGACGAGACGTGAAAAACAAGACCAAACAACCCATATCACAATGAACGTGTGTGAATTTCCCAGGTTGGACCTATACCCCATAGCCAGTATGGAGCTATATGGGCTATATGGTACTTTTCCAAATATTTCACCATTTCGCTCCGGAACCCTTCCCATCATGTTCTAAATGACGAGACGTGAAAAACAAGACCAAACAACCCACATCACAATGAACGTGTGTGAATTTCCCAGGATGGACCTATCCCTCACATAGCCAGCCTATGGGGCTATATACAGACCTCGTTGACTTTTCCCAAAAATTTCACCGATTCGCTCCGGGACCCCTCCCATTGTGTTTTTCTCGGCGAGACGAGAAAAACGAGACCCCACAACCCATAGTAAAGCCCACAAAAAAAAAATTGACCACCCCTCCCCCATATAGCCAGTATGAGCCTATATACAGACCTCGGTGACTTTTCCCAAAAATTTCACCGCTTCGCTCCGGGACCCCTCCCATCGTGTTTTTCTTGGCGAGACGAGAAAAACGAGACCCCACAACCCATAGTAACGCTCACGAAAGCAAATGACCATCCCCATACCCCATACAGGCATTTTCCCTTATATTGTATAATACAGACCCCTATTGTAGGGGTAAAGTCCGAGTTCCACTTTTTATAGTTTCGGGAAAAAATCCTAATTTTACATACACCCACCCCATTGACTTGATAGGCAGGCCCCGATAAGCCCGGGGAACGATATTAGCCCTTTTGGCTAGAGGTGATAGGGGTTTTCCCCTATTTTAGGGGTAAAGTCCGTATTCCGCTTTTTATATTTTCGGGAAAAAATCCTAATTTTACATGCACCCGCCCCATTGACTTGATAGGCAGGCCCCTATAAGCCCGGGGACCGATATTAGCCCTTTTGGCTAGAGGTGATAGGGGTTTTCCCCTATTTTAGGGGTAAAGTCCGTGTTTCGCTTTTTATTTTTTCGGGAAAAAATCCTAATTTTACATGCACCCAGCCATGACTGAATGGCCCTCGAGGAGCGCTTCACTTTGACACCTCACTCGACCCATTCGGTCCACTAGGGACCCACCCCGGTCACAAAACGTCTATTCCCATACTCTTTTCGCGCATGCGCAGAATGACGATATTTCAACTCCACACCCAATCCATCAGATGCGCCTTCACGAATGCTTCACATTGATACCTCATATGACTCCATCGACCCACTAGTGGCTCCCCTAGACCCCAAAACGTCTATTTCCATACCCTTTGTCCACCGCGCATGCGCAGAATGACGATATTCCGACCCCACACCCACCCAGTGGGATGCCCCCTCACATAGGCTTCACATGGATACCTCACTCGACCCCATCGGTCCATTAGTGGCTGCCATAAACCCCAACACGGCTATTTCCATACCCTTGGTCTACCGCGCATGCGCAGAATGACGATGTTTCAACCCCACACCCAGCCCGTCGGATGCGCCTTCACATAGGCTTCACATTGATACCTCATACGACCCCATCGGACCATGCAGTGTATTTGAAGTCTGGGGACTACTTTTTCTCCGCGGAAGCCTTTTCCAGCGACCGCATCACCACCAGACCGCATCACCGCGGAAGAATACATGCCCAGGGACCCTTTGCCGGAACTACAGTGACCTTGAGCTGGTGGCGCCCCCTAGATTGGAACTCTCCTGTGTTGGAGGTAGCTTTCGGTCTCTGTGGGGAGATGACGGGGAGTTCCCTATACCTTTAACCTGGGAAAAAGGGCACCAAGAGTTATCTCCCTGGAAAACCTTGCTCGAAATCCCGGCACTATACTACTAAGATGGTAACTCGGGGGAATACCATCTAGACGTGACGCTATGAGAAATTCGTGCGAAATGTTCACCGGTATTCTATGAGATCCCATAATAAGCCAATCGCGACAATTTCTGCCTGTTCACGGATATAATAACACGGATATAACACCTTTGCACGGCACAATCTTTTGATACTTTCGACCGCCTAACAAAGCTAGAATTTTGGGCGGGAGTAAACCCTTTGATATATATAATTTACGTTTACCACGCACTGTCTGCAAATGATACAATATTTGGATACCCGATAATGTTTATTATGTTCGTCCAAGTGCTACCGTGTGTAATTATTGTGGACGTGATTTTTAAATTATTTCACCAAGCTAGCCACCTGATTAGCAAACACATATAGTTTGAAATTCGCACAGGAATTACATAGCGCTGAAATCAGTTATAATATTCCGAGATATTATATCTGAGTTTACTGAGATTGTACAGATGCCATGATGCATTTCTATTGGCGCGATCTCCAGAGGAATAGCCTGAGTGTTTCTGATTGTTGTTACCGACAGAATGTTCCAGGTAACAACGTCCATTTTCATATGTTTCTCTTCAGGAAGATATGTCTTAGCTTGGTTATTAGAGGAGCCGAACATCCTTCGTTTTCACACCGCCATAGCGATATGCATAAAATGGTCCGGATACATATCTGGTGATATGCAACGTGGCACTGTGGTATTTATTCTGTGGTCTTTGTGATACAAAAGACTGTGGTCTTTGTGATTCCGGTTGAAACCATTGGTTAGTCACCAGTAGTACACAAAGTGGATTAAAAGCTTATTGACCTCGAAAATTTGCATATTGTGGTGGTCACGTGGCGGTCACAGAGGTCAATGAGTGAACTTGAGCATGTACTGACCTGTATTCAAGAAGACTCTTGTCCAATCAGAGGCCGCCATTTGGCGCTGTATCAGTCATATTCGCTGTTGCCCGTTACTGCGTTAGATGTATTCTCGGCTGCCCTTGTCCAATCAGAAGTCGCCGTTTCAGAAACTTTCATCTTTGCTCGGTGTGACCTAATCGTCGTCGGGCAGGCCTGGTTATTGTTCGGGCAGCATGTCCTGAAAGAGTTGTTTGCGCATCCTGATCGCATTTTCCAGGGCCTCAGTGGGTGCTAGCCCCATATCCTCTTCCAAGTAACGCTTGGCCTTCATGATGGACCTGTGCGTGGGGTCGCTTTTCATTTCAAGCGGTAGTAAGGTATACTGTTCATAGATCGCCATGGCTGTTTTCCTGATGCAGGGGCGCATTTGGGTGTACGCCTGTTGTAAGTTATCCTGTCCGGCGTCCTCGATCGCTGCAGCATGAGTATTGATAGCTGTTGTCACAATACGATCCCAGAAGGTAGGTTCTGCCTCACTTTCCTGGTATGTAGGCTGACTATCTGAGGTCAAGCTCTCCGTATCAGTATATAGACTCTCAGCAATCTCACTTTCCTGGGATGTAGGCTGACTATCTGAGGTCAAGCTCTCCGTACTAGTAGATAGACTCTCATCAATCTCTGTATCGGCTTCTTGTGCCTCGGAGTCTTCAATCCCATGTATATTTTTCTCGTGTCGCATCATATCGTAACGTCTGGTGAATGTGCGTTGGCACTCAGAGCAAGTATAAGCCATATTGACGGTTGAACGTCCACTGTGCGTGTTTTGGTAATACATTTGCTTTTATAGACTGTAACGCCCGTCAACGTTTAGCTTAATGCTTCAATGCCCTGGTGAACTAGCTCAGAGGTTCTGATTTTCATGGAATTGCCAACAATACATCGAAATGCAGTAACGCCCGTCAACGCCCGTCGTTACGCCTTAACGCCCGTCTCAACGCCTTAACGCCCTATCTTTACGCTTAACGCCCGTCTCAGCGCCTTAACGTGCGATAAGGGGGTTTGGAGGACGATTAACCTTTGAACTCTGAGTGCACTTTCGGTCACGTGAACGGAAGTGACCTTTAACCACGTGACCGGAAGCGACCTTTGACCCTGCGCTGCTCAGAAGTGACGTAATCGCACGCAGGCGCACACACACACATACCTGGTGCACCCTATAGCCCGTAGGATGTAGGTCAGACAGGTCTAAACATGTTCCCCAGGGTCACGCCCGATTCACGCCTACCGGAAGTGACGTCATACACCTACGCATCCTAATCCCAGATACAGAGTAGTACACTTGCACTCATTGACCTTTGAGCACTTAAAGAGCATATTGAGGAGTTTTCCACTATTGTAGGGGTAAAGTCCGTGTTCCGCTTTTTATATTTTCGGAGACAAATCCTCATTTTACATGCACCCACCCGATTGACTTAACAGGCAGACCCCAATAAGCCCGGGGACCGATATTCGCCCTTTGGGATAGGGTTGACAGGAGTTTTCCCTATTGTAGGGGTAAAGTCCATGTTCCGCTTTTTATATTTTCGGGGACAAATCCTCATTTTACATGCACCCACAGTAGTAGTGTCTACTGATTTAAGGTAACATTGACCTTTGACCTCTGAGTGCAGTCTATCCCATGATGCAACGCGACAAGGTCAAAGCGATCACGTGATCAAGGCATGTACTGACATGTTCTGGATTGCATCAGCATTGGCTGAGTGCCAAGTGTTGACCACTATAGTTCCGGCAGCCTTTGACCTTTGTATTCCTCCGCGGTGATGCGGTCATGTCTGGCGGTGATGCGGTCGCGGAAAAAAGCTTCCGCGGAGAAAAAGTAGTCGCCAGAAAACAAAATACGCTGCATGGTCCGATTGGGTCGAGTGAGGTATCAAAGTGAAGCATTCGTGAAGGGGCATCTGATGGGCTGGGCATCTGACTGACTAGCGGCTCGGGCGTTGTCACCATTCTGCGCATGCGCAGACAGGGAATTGTGGGAAAAGGGTATGGAAATAGACGTTTTGGGATCTAGGAGAGCCCCTAATGGGCCGATGGAGTCGTATGAGGTATCCATGTGAAGCCTGGGGACATCTGACTGGACTAGTGGCTCGGGCGTTGTCACCATTCTGCGCATGCGCAGCCAGGGAATTGTGGGAAAAGGGTATGGAAATAGACGTTTTGGGATCTAGGAGAGCCCCTGATGGGCCGATGGAGTCGTATGAGGTATCCATGTGAAGTCTATGTGAGGGGGCATCTGACTGGACTAGTGGATCGGGCGTTGGCACCATTCTGCGCATGCGCAGACAGGGAATTGTGGGAAAATGGTATGGAAATAGACGTTTTGGGATCTGGGTGGGCCCCTAATGGGTCGATGGAGTTGTATGAGGTATCAATGTGAAGCACACATGAGGGGGCACCCGCCTGGACTAGTGTCTCGGCCGTTGTCTACATTCTGCGCATGCGCAAACCGGGAATTGTGAGCAACGCCCGCCAACGCCAAGCTCAACGCTTCAACGCCCTGGTGAATTAGCCCAAAAGCTCTGATTTTTCTAGACACTAATCCATTGGAAATGCAGTGACGCTCGTCAACGTCCGCCTTAACGCCCTAGCATAACACCTTGACGCCATGATATAGACAGATGAGAGAAGAACATCAACAACAAGGATGAGAGAACAACAACAACAACAACAAGTTTTTTCATATAGTTTATTTTCCCCTCCATCATAAGATACCCACGCTGGGGGAGCCGCGTTGGGTATGTTTACAATTCAAGAATACTCTTGTCCAATCAGAGACCGCCATTTGGTCCTGCCATATTCGTTCTTGCCCGTTAAGTGTATTCTCGGCTGCACTTGTCCAATCAGAAGCCGTCCTTAAGAAAGTCCCATATTCGGCCCTGTTCGCTCTCAGCCGTTTGTTCTAATCGTCGTCGGTCAGGCCTGGATATTCGTCAGGCAGCATGTCCTGAAACAGTTGTTTGCGCATTCTAATCGCATTTTCCAGGGCCTCGGTGGGTGGTAAACCCATATCCTCTTCCAAGTGACGCTTGGTCTTCATGATGGACATGTGCGTGGGGTCGCCTTTCATTTCAAGCGGTAGTAAGGTATACTGTTCATAGATCGCCATGGCTGTTTTCCTAATGCGGGGCCGCATTTCGGTGTACGCCTGTTGTAAGTTATCCTGTCCCGCGTCCTCGATCGCTTCAGCGTGAGTATTGATAGCTGCTGTCACAATGCGATCCCAGAAGGTAGGTTCTGCCTCACTTTCCTGGGATGTAGGCTGACTATCTGAGGTCAAGCTCTCCATATCAGTAGATAGACTGTCAGCAATCTTGGATTCGGTTTCAGTCGATACACTCTCATCGATCTCTGTATCAGCATCCGATTCAACAGACTCCTCGGCGTCTTCAATCCCATGTATATTTTTCTGGTGTCGCATCATATCGTAATGTCTGGTGAACGTGCGTGGTGTTGGTGGAGTTGGTGGTGGTGTGTGTGTGGTGGTAGAGTCTGTAAATATAGGAATGAACATGTGTCCATCATCAGTCCATATGTATTGGTCGACTGATGAACATGTCGTGTACGTGTACGTTCTGTCAGAGAACCTTCTCTCGTCGCGATAGTATGCTCAGGCACATTCAACGCAAACACAACCAAGAGACACAGCCGAGTCCCGCTATAGGTCCCACAAGAGCAGTAGAGCATCCCTATACGATGACGGTGAGCGGCCCTACGGCATGTGGAAAGACGTCCTGGGTGATGAAGTTCTTAGAGGGAGGTGTGGCAACCCCAGCTCCGACACGTGTTGTTTGGTGTTATAGCCAATGGCAGCCCGCCTACGAAACTACAAGGTTACAGAATGTGAGCTTCGTCCCAGGGATTCCCCACGACATAAACGAACCGTATTACTTTGACCCCGAGCAGACCAACGTGGTAGTGCTAGATGATCTGATAAGTGCGGCCAAGGACAATTCACACGTCGCCGACTTGTTTACTAAAGGATCCCATCATCGGAATCTGTCCGTCATCTATTTGACCCAGAATCTCTTTCCTCAAGGGAAGGCGTCCAGAGATATTGCCTTGAACTGCCAATACTTTGTGTTGTTCTCCAATCCCATTGACAGAGCACAAATCCGTGTGTTTGGTAGTCGAATTTATCCTCAGAACATCGACCATTTCATGCAGGCGTTTCAAGGGGCGACAAGTCGTCCGTACGGCTACCTGTTCGTAGATTTAAAAGCCCATACCCCCGAAGATCGTCGGCTGACGACCCACCTGTTACCCGGCGAGGAATCACCGCAACGTCATATACCCCTACACCATCCGCCGAGTCCACTCCTGGCAGAGCAGCAGCAGCAACCCACCCCCATACAGCGGGTCCGCTTCATACCATCAGTCCCGGAATATCACCCAACCGTGAAGGCCCAACCCGTACCCGTACAAGGGAATGAACATAATGTGAACTCGTGGCTATGGAAGGATTTGTTCAAAGAAAGTATGGACGCCGAGACGTTGAGGGTCACAGAAAACAAGTTTCAGCACAAAGGATATTCGAAAAAAGAAGCCGCAATTTTAGCCCATAACAGATTGGCACCCAGACTACGGCGGGCTTTACGTCAGCAGTATGTCGACCTCGTGACCCATATGAAATTGTTGGACAAGGACCCAGTCCATATGGAAATCGAAAGAACAGCGTCGATGTTGAAAACCTCGGGCATGAACTGGAAAGCGGCGTATGTCAGAGCAATAGCACAAAAGCGGCATTTGTTTGAACGCATCATTAAACGACGTTAAAGCGTTAAGAAAGTGTGTTAAAGCGTTGAGACGAGCGTCAAGGCGTACATATTGGGCGTTAAGGCGTAACACTGGGCGTTGGCGGGTGTTACTGTCTATGAAAGCGAGTGTATTCCCAAAACACGCACAGTCGACGTTCAACCGTCAACATGGCTTATACTTGTTCCGAGTGTGAACGCACGTTCACCAGACATTACGATATGATGCGACACCAGAAAAATATACATGGGATTGAAGACGCCGAGGAGTCCGTTGAATCGGATGCTGATACAGAGATTGATGAGAGTGTATCGACTGAAACCGATTCCAAGATTGCTGACAGTCTATCTACTGATATGGAGAGCTTGACCTCAGATAGTCAGCCTACATCCCAGGAAAGTGAGGCAGAACCTACCTTCTGGGATCGTATTGTGACAGCAGCTATCAATACTCACGCTGAAGCGATCGAAGACGCGGGACAGGATAACTTACAACAGGCGTACACCGAAATGCGGCCCCGCATCAGCAAAACAGCCATGGCGATCTATGAACAGTATACCTTACTACCGCTTGAAATGAAAGGCGACCCCACGCACAGGTCCATCATGAAGACCAAGCATCACTTGGAAGAGGATATGGGTTTACCACCCACCGAGGCCCTGGAAAATGCGATTAGAATGCGCAAACAACTGTTTCAGGACATGCTGCCTGACGAATATCCAGGCCTGACCGACGACGATTAGAACAAACGGCTGAGAGCGAACAGGGCCGAAGATGGGACTTTCTTAAGGACGGCTTCTGATTGGACAAGTGCAGCCGAGAATACACTTCACGGGCAAGAACGAATATGGCAGGACCAAATGGCGGTCTCTGATTGGACAAGAGGTATTCTTGAATTGTAAACATACCCAACGCGGTTCCCCCAGCGTGGGTATGTTATGATGGAGGGGAAAATAAACTATATGAAAAAAACTTGTTTTTGTTGTTGTTGTTCTCTCATCCTTGTTGTTGTTCTTCTCTCATCTGTCTATATCATGGCGTCAAGGTGTTATGCTAGGGCGTTAAGGCGGACGTTGACGAGCGTCACTGCATTTCCAATGGATTAGTGTCTAGAAAAATCAGAGCTTTTGGGCTAATTCACCAGGGCGTTGAAGCGTTGAGCTTGGCGTTGGCGGGCGTTGCTCACAATTCCCGGTTTGCGCATGCGCAGAATGTAGACAACGGCCGAGACACTAGTCCAGGCGGGTGCCCCCTCATGTGTGCTTCACATTGATACCTCATACAACTCCATCGACCCATTAGGGGCCCACCCAGATCCCAAAACGTCTATTTCCATACCATTTTCCCACAATTCCCTGTCTGCGCATGCGCAGAATGGTGCCAACGCCCGATCCACTAGTCCAGTCAGATGCCCCCTCACATAGGCTTCACATGGATACCTCATACGACTCCATCGGCCCATCAGGGGCTCTCCTAGATCCCAAAACGTCTATTTCCATACCCTTTTCCCACAATTCCCTGTCTGCGCATGCGCAGAATGGTGACAACGCCCGAGCCACTAGTCCAGTCAGATGTCCCCTCACATAGGCTTCATATGGATACCTCATACGACTCTATCGGCCCATTAGGGGCTCTCTTAGATCCCAAAACGTCTATTTCCATACCCTTTTCCCAAATTCCCTGTCTGCGCATGCGCAGAATGGTGGCAACGCCCGAGCCGCTAGTCCAGTCAGATGCCCCCTCACATAGGCTTCACATGGATACCTCACTCGACCCAATCGGCCCACTAGGGCCTCCCCTAGATCCCAAAACGTCTATTTTCATTCTCTTGGTCTACTGCGCATGCGCAGAATGACGTCAGTTCCACGTGTCACCCACCTCGTCGGATGCGCCTTCACGAATGCTTCACATGGATACCTCATACGACTCCATCGGCCCATTAGGGGCTCTCCTAGATCCCAAAACGTCTATTTCCATACCCTTTTCCCACAATTCCCTGTCTGCGCATGCGCAGAATGCCGATATTCCAACCCCACACCCACCCGTCGGATGCTCCCTCATGTGTGCTTCACATTGATACCTCACTCGACTCCATAGGACCACTAGTGGCCCACAAAGACCCGAAAACGTCTATTTCCATACCCTTGGTCCACCGCGCATGCGCAGAATGCCGATATTTCAACCCCGCACCCAACCCATCAGATGCCCCTTTACGAATGCTTCACATGGATACCTCATATGATCCAATTGGATCATTAGTGGCCCCCCTAGACCCCAAAACGTGTATTTCCATACCCTTGGTCCACCGCGCATGCGCAGAATGACGCTATTTCATCCCCGTACCCAGCCCATCAGATGCCCCTTCACGAATGCTTCACTTTGATACCTCACTCGACCCAATCGGACCATGCAGCGTATTTGTTTTCTGGGGACTACTTTTTCTCCGCTTCTGCGACCGCATCACCGCCAGACATGACCGCATCACCGCGGAGGAATACAAAGGTCAAAGGATGGCGGAACTATAGTGGTCAACACTTGGCACTCAGCCAATGCTGATGCAATCCAGAACATGTCAGTACATGCCTTGATCACGTGATCGCTTTGACCTTGTCGCGTTGCATCATGGGATAGACTGCACTCAGAGGTCAAAGGTCAATGTTACTTTAAATCAGTAGACACTACTACTACTACCCACCCATGCACCCAGACCCCGATAAGCCCGGGGGACCGATATTAGCCTCCACTAGACAGGGTTGATAGAAGTTTTCCTCTATTGTAGGGGTAAAGTCTGTGTTCCGCTTTTTTATATTTTCGGGACAAATCCTCAATTTACATATACCCTACCTCTCTCAGCAGGCCCCGATAAGCCAGGGACCGATATTAGCCTCCACTAGACAGGGTTGATAGGAGTTTTCCCCTATTGCAGGGGTAAAGTCCGTGTTCTGCTTTTTATATTTTCGGGACAAATCTTCATTTTACATTCACCCACCCATGAATTGATAGGCAGACCCCGATAAGCCCGGGGACCGATATCAGCCTCCACTAGACAGGGTTGATAGGAGTTTTCCTCTATTGTAGGGGTAAAGTCCGTGTTCCGCTTTTTATAGATTCGGGACAAATCCTAAATTTACATACACCCAATCCCCACCCTACCTCTCTCAGCAGGCCCCGATAAGCCAGGGACCGATATTAGCCCTTTGGGATAGGGTTGATAGGAGTTTCCCCTATTGTAGGGGTAAAGTCCGTGTTCCGCTTTTTATAGTTTCGGGACAAATCCTAAATTTTACATGCACCCACTCACCCACCCTACCTCTCTCAGCAGGCCCCGATAAGCCAGGGACCGATATTAGCCATTTAGGATAGGGTTGATAGGCGTTTTCCCCTATTGTAGGGGTAAAGTCCATGTTCCGCTTTTTATATTTTCGGGACAAATCCTCATTTTACATGCACCCACCCATGACTGAATGGCCCTGGAGGAGCGCTTCACTTTGACACCTCACTTGACTCAATCAGTCCAGTAGGGGCCCCTCTCGCCCCTGAAGATTGCCGAACATTCTCACGAAAACCCACGTATTTGGGACTACTTTCTGTCCGCGGAGGCAGACCGCATCACCGCCAAACCGCATCAACGCGGAGGAATCCTCTAACATGTCTAAACATGATCCAAGTTCAGATGATTGTCGGGATGAGAGGCTACAGGTCAGTACATGCTCAAGTGCACTCATTGACCTCTGTGACCGCCACAATATGCAAATTTTTGAGGTCAATAAGCTATTTAATCCACTGTGTATACTACTGTCACCGTTCTCTACAGACAGCGAATCAAACATGCGAATTTTCTTTTTTGGTGTTATATTGATAATATATAAATCAGATCAAATTTTACGAAAGCAGTTATCTTAAATTCCCTTTACATTGTCTAACAAAAAAAAACGATATTAAAATTGAGATTTCGACTGGGTTACCATCCTGTCTAAAACCAGGGGTATCTCTATCCTAGATACTTAGTTTAAAACAAAATCTATTTGAAGAAAAATTAAGCCCATTCATCTGCCATCAAACATCTAACAAGCCAGGTAAATGTAGGAAACACTGAAACTATAAAGGCGGTCCGCGATGTCAGTGTACGCGATGTCAGTGTGTCCGACCTCACCTTCCCACTGTAGGGCTTAATTGGGTGAAATAACGCACGGATTTCTATAAAATTTCACTGATCTATCCATTAATATTTTATTGTTATGCATGCGTGGATTAAATATTTTACATTCGGATCGGCGAATAGTTTAGCACAGAAAGTAAAACCCTAACGTATTTTACCATCAGCGCAGTTTTTCTAGGTCACGTAACTGGAATGTGGGCGGAACGCGGTCTGCTATGCAAGATGGCTCACAAATAGAAACCTTGGCGTTGTGAAGATGCTGGGTTACCACTCGGTTACAATTTACAATCAACAGTAGTATTGAGAGGGCAAGTTAATGTCAAGTTGACATTTGAGCAGAGTTGTCTCCCCCATTCTAGTCCCCGCCAGACTCTACTACGATAGGCTCTAGGGGAAGTGGAATGCACCCCCCCCCCATATGGGGATGAGTAGGCCGGGCAATCACCATTAACTATTGCCGTCAAATTACGGCGCTAAGCTTCACAGATTAGTCTCTCGGCAATAGTACTAAACTACCCGGCCTATATGACGTCTACTGAGTGATAACTGTGTGTAAACACGCGAGAAACTGGTTAACTATTTCTTCACAATCAACTGTGAAACTAAGCAATATGAGTTGTCTCCCATGTCGTCTCAAGCTCTACCAGGCATTCATTACGTTCTGCTTCGCGCCTCTCCATTTAGCGCTGCCAGGGTCTCACGGACTGTGCCGGAGATGACGCGAGGTCACCTGTTGCCGCAGTAAACGAATATGGCGACCGTCTAACTGGGCTAATTGATATCAGTCGCGACACACCGATATATATTTCCGCAACATATAGTTCTAGGGCTATTTGTCAAGAAGCTGCCTTCAAATTGTGCGACACTGGCGTTTTGAAATACATCGAATGACTGTTTACTGTATTTCAAGATAAATATATATTTTGCGATCAGTAAAACTGTTAGATAGAACAGTTCTTGGTTTCTGCAAGAATCCTGCAAACAATGGCGAGAAACAGGGGTAAATGGAGCATAGTGCAGAGCATCCTGGGAGAGGATGCTGTCGTCTATGAATAAACAGCTAATAATTATTTTAATTTCTGGGTTAAGAGTGAATAGATTGTTGGCTAACTTCCTCCATTATTGTTATATTTAGTAAGATTCATCAACTATTTGTAAACGATTGTTCACTAATCCCTTCAAATAATCCCACTGATAAGACCACGCTTTATCCTCATGAGTATATAATGAGATCAAGTTTCCTACATTGGTAACGTCACCGTTCAAGTGTTTCAGATTTTGAATTGAATGTTGACTGTTAATAAAGACGGAAAAAGTTCCTTGGAGCGATGATGTAAGGAGGCGGGGGGCGGGTTCGCTGTCAAAATGGTGATATGACGTTCACTTTTAAACTCTGCACAAATGTCAACTTGACTGAAGATACCCTTTCTGTCAGAACGGGGCTTGCCTGGATATGAGGTACTACCAAATTTAAAATCAGGTGCCTATTGTGGACCAGCTGTTTGCCGGTAGCCGTTAGTAGTAGTATCTACCATTTACAGGTCATATTTTGACGAGTGCGCAGGTGTTTCTGCGCAGATTTGTGGAGGAAGTGTGGAGGGTCGGGGGATTCCCCAGTGGGGGTTTCCCAATGACGATCACGTGATCAAGGCATGTGAACAGGGGTCACTGAGTGCAAGTGTGGGTGGTGGTGGTGGATGGTGGGTTTAAGATGGTGGCTGTGGGAGGTGGTGGTGGATGGTGGGTTTAAGATGGCGGCTGTGGGAGGTGGTGGTGGATGGTGGGTTTAAGATGGCGGCTGTGGGAGGTGGTGGTGGATGGTGGGTTTAAGATGGCGGATTGTAGAAAAACGTATAAAAGCAGGCGATTTTTAGGGGTGGGTTGTATTCATTGCACTACCCTGCGGAGCACTCTGACTGACCTGACCTGACCAGCCTGCCTGCCTGCCTGCCTGCCTGCTTCACCTCTAGCCAACCAGCCAGCCTGCTTGCCTACCCGCTTGTATTAGACGAAAGCATGAGACGTGGAGAAGATTTTCCCTGGGACCCAGCAGTACCTCCGGTTGAAGTCTTGGCTGAAGACGAGCGTGTGAGGGAGACCCGCACTCTTACACCGGACTGCACCCTATTGTTGTATCCCAAACGTGTGGAGCTCATCGATGACGACAGTAGGTGTTGGTGTACGTCTGAACCAGCGCGTGTCTCTTTATCACCGGAAGGCTGGACTACATTGAAACGGGTGTTATTGGGTGACCTCGACGGTGATAGCATTCACCTGTGTGACGACGTCTACATTTTCCGCGGTCCCTATTTTGCTCGACTCCTCTGTCTCAAGCAAGGTGGTTTTACTCTGAACCCTGATCTATGGACAGCCTTGGAAAAAGTAATCCCCATGGTCGATGAAGTACTATCTCTATAGGAGCCACATAACCCATCAGAATACTGCGTATCACGGACTACACCCGTAGAGCTACATCTGGTCTATAAAACACGTCCCTCTGGATCCTACACCGTCATTTCTACGGTTGCAGAGCCATGGCGGAGATCCAGCCCCATGCGACTCGCATTTTACAGTATGCCACCGTGGTGAATTCATTCACGGGTTACCGAGCAGTGGTTCGGTCCATGTTTGCAGATGGCGACGACAACGAGGGACGACGCCAGATCCTGAACGAGTTCACGGAAGCGGTCCTCCACAGAGTGCACTCGATGGACAGGCGTGCCATCACTCACCACTACTGGACTATGACAGCCATCCTTGATGCTCGGGCTATGGACCACGAGCGCTCACGCCGGAACCAGCACCGGCTGGTTGGCCTCATACTAGTCTGTGCCCTATTGACCCTGGCGCTGTGGTATTGACGCTATAAATACCAGGGTCAGACAGAGTGTGTGTCATTCACCGTTCGACATTGGAGCAAGCATGTCATCCGTCCGCCATCCGCCATCCTGCCCCTTACACCCCAGGTGGGGTTACACGTCTATGAAGATAAAGTCACCCTGGTGGAAGACCGGGATGTCTGTGGGTGGGATCCGGAGTCCACATCCACTACGGTGACGCTACCTCGTGACGGCTGGACCAAATTTAAACGGGTGTTGAGCGGTGAGCTCGATGGACATCTCATCCACCTCGAGAACGCCATCTACGTATACCGTACCTCCCTCTTCGCCCGTGTGGGACGTTACCAAGACCCTACGCGAGGCTTCACCCTAGACCCCGATCTGTGGACAGCCTTGGAGAAAGTGGTGCCTATTGTGGACCAGCTGTTTACACCGGACGAGCGGTCATCAGACCAGTTGGGGTGGGCTCGTGCTATTGAGGACGCGCTGGCAGAACCCCATGAACAACTACATGAACCCGACGACGAGGCTATAGACTATCCGGCTGAACTGAGTCAACACAACGGTGATAGAAACTTGTTATAAATAAACCATACTCTCCGGGTCCATCATCATTGTGTCACCATGAAGCGCTGGGAGAAGGTGTTGGATAACTTATACTACAGTCCTGACAGTCCGGCGGCCTATAGTGCCTTGTCGGCTCTCTATCGAGCGGCCAAACCCCAGGGGATACAACGTGCCCAAGTCCGAGATTGGTTAAGAAAACAAGACACCTATACCTTACATCGATCTGTCCGTCGCCATTTTCTACGGAACCGGGTCATCGTGGGAGGAATAGACGCCCAGTGGCAAGCGGATTTGGTCGATATGAGCGCCTTTGCCAAACACAACGATGGGAATCGGTATATCTTGACGTGCATCGATATCCTATCCAAGTGTGCGTGGGTGGTACCCATCCGGACGAAAACGGGGGCGAATCTCATAGCGGCGTTCAAAGACATCTTCAAGACCGGGCGCAAACCTTTGTATTTGCAAACCGACGAAGGCACGGAATTCCTCAACAGACCGTTCCAAGCCTTTCTGAAAGCCCAGAAGGTGTTTTTCTTCCATACGTACAACGAGACCAAGGCGTCCGTGGTGGAAAGGTTCAACAGGACATTCAAAGGTCGTATGTATAAATATTTCACCTATAAGAATACAAGGCGGTACATCGATGTTCTCCCGAAACTGGTGAGGGGTTACAATCGAGCCTATCATCGAAGTATACAGAGAGCCCCCATTACCGTGACCCAACGAAATGAAGCCCAAGTCCGGCGTGTCTTGTACCCCATGCCATCGCAACGAGCACCGAAGGAGATGTTCAAGGTCGGGGACCCTGTACGCATCAGTAAAGTCAAGGGCAAGTTCGAGAAAAGTTACTTGCCCAACTGGAGCGATGAGCACTTCCTGATTAAACGGCGCCTACCCTGACAGCGGCGAGTCTATGAACTGGAAGATCTTCAAGGGGAACCGCTGCTAGGCACGTTTTACGAGCCGGAATTACAGCCTGTCGTAAAAACACAGCAAGACTACTACACGGTGGAGCAGATTTGAAAACGGAACGTCGACGTGGCAAACTGTTTCATTTCGTCAAATGGCAAGGCTGGCCCAGTTCCTTCAATTCCTGGGTCGCTGCCAACCAGGTGAAACGACTATAAAGCCAGACACCACTGCCGTCCTCCTACATTCCACGTCCGACCATGAACACGGTGCAACCGTCTCTGAACACAGCGTCTTCCAAAACGCACAAAGCGCAAGTGGGCTTTGGGGTACTATTGCTAACCCTGCTGAGTGTGTTGTACGGAGGTGTGTTTTACGACGTAGCCTATGTCAGTACGTTACTTAACCAACTGAGAACACCAGCCATCAGTGAAACCGGTCTACAGAGAGCACCAGTCGTATCCAGCCCAGTCACCACCACCTCCACACCCCGTGTACAAGCCACAACGAGTGTAAGCTCCACACTTACACCAAGTACATCCACTACGTCTGAAGACCCACCGGATTTCATCCCTCACAGTGAATCGACAACGACGACGACCCACGTTGTACCCATCACCACCATCATCATCCCTGAACGTGAACAGACAACGACAACCGACGTTGTACCCACCACCACCACTCCAGTTCACTCGTACCAAATTTACAAGAGCGGGTTACCACGACAGCGGATACACCTCCAATCATGGACCCTCGGTGGCAGCATCCCTTCACCTGCGTCATCGCAGGACCGACGGGCTCGGGCAAAACGCACTTCGTCAGGAAGCTCCTCGAACACGCCGACAGCATGATCACTCCACCCATTGCCAGAGTCGTGTGGTGTTACGGAGAATGGCAGGAAGCGTATGCAGCAATGGCCCACATCACGTTCGTGGAAGGCCTACCCAACCTGGCCGATTTGGAACCCGACACCTTGGTGGTTCT